>CAXHUQ010001413.1:0-16867 GCA_964020085.1 Micromussa lordhowensis | reverse complement strand
CAGGCGGTCCTCTGGAGTACAAATACTGTGTGGAGTACAAATACACTGTGATATTTGTACTCGTTTTCGGCGTTATTTCTACTCTACGAAGTGCGGTTGGATAATAACTTGCGTATCCGTGTACTTGAAAGGACGCAATTAGACATTCAACCGAATTCAGAACGCAACTCTACTTTTAGAGATGAACAGGCTACTCAATGTTTCAAGCCCGCGAAACAGCGTCCAAGGCCACAGTTTGCCCGACAACTGAAGGACACATGCGCGCAAATCGGCGAACCAAAATGATTAGAGTGTTTGAAAAAAACAGACAATTTAGACCGCTAGAGACATTGTACAGTTATCAGCGTGCAACGCCAGTCAAAGCAGGCTTGCCTCTGCACTCACCACTGAATCAAGGTGACTTTCAGCGTAGCAGCTGTCTGTAAGATGGGCCCCAGTTTTACAGCCCCTGCACGCAGGCCCCTCTCCCCGACCTGAAAATCAACTGAAAGGACGCAATTAGACATTCAACCGAATTCAATGATTAGAGTGTTTGAAAAAAACAGACAATTTAGACCGCTAGAGACATTGTACAGTTATCTTAACCCTACTGAATGTTTCAAGCACGCAAAATTTTCGTAACTTAAATCCAATTCGTTTCTCAGGCGGTCCTCTGGAGTACAAATACTGTGTGGAGTACAAATACACTGTGATATTTGTACTCGTTTTCGGCGTTATTTCTACTCTACGAAGTGCGGTTGGATAATAACTTGCGTATCCGTGTACTTGAAAGGACGCAATTAGACATTCAACCGAATTCAGAACGCAACTCTACTTTTAGAGATGAACAGGCTACTCAATGTTTCAAGCCCGCGAAACAGCGTCCAAGGCCACAGTTTGCCCGACAACTGAAGGACACATGCGCGCAAATCGGCGAACCAAAATGATTAGAGTGTTTGAAAAAAACAGACAATTTAGACCGCTAGAGACATTGTACAGTTATCAGCGTGCAACGCCAGTCAAAGCAGGCTTGCCTCTGCACTCACCACTGAATCAAGGTGACTTTCAGCGTAGTAGCTGTCTGTAAGATGGGCCCCAGTTTTACAGCCCCTGCACGCAGGCCCCTCTCCCCGACCTGAAAATCAACTGAAAGGACGCAATTAGACATTCAACCGAATTCAATGATTAGAGTGTTTGAAAAAAACAGACAATTTAGACCGCTAGAGACATTGTACAGTTATCTTAACCCTACTGAATGTTTCAAGCACGCAAAATTTTCGTAACTTAAATCCAATTCGTTTCTCAGGCGGTCCTCTGGAGTACAAATACTGTGTGGAGTACAAATACACTGTGATATTTGTACTCGTTTTCGGCGTTATTTCTACTCTACGAAGTGCGGTTGGATAATAACTTGCGTATCCGTGTACTTGAAAGGACGCAATTAGACATTCAACCGAATTCAGAACGCAACTCTACTTTTAGAGATGAACAGGCTACTCAATGTTTCAAGCCCGCGAAACAGCGTCCAAGGCCACAGTTTGCCCGACAACTGAAGGACACATGCGCGCAAATCGGCGAACCAAAATGATTAGAGTGTTTGAAAAAAACAGACAATTTAGACCGCTAGAGACATTGTACAGTTATCAGCGTGCAACGCCAGTCAAAGCAGGCTTGCCTCTGCACTCACCACTGAATCAAGGTGACTTTCAGCGTAGCAGCTGTCTGTAAGATGGGCCCCAGTTTTACAGCCCCTGCACGCAGGCCCCTCTCCCCGACCTGAAAATCAACTGAAAGGACGCAATTAGACATTCAACCGAATTCAATGATTAGAGTGTTTGAAAAAAACAGACAATTTAGACCGCTAGAGACATTGTACAGTTATCTTAACCCTACTGAATGTTTCAAGCACGCAAAATTTTCGTAACTTAAATCCAATTCGTTTCTCAGGCGGTCCTCTGGAGTACAAATACTGTGTGGAGTACAAATACACTGTGATATTTGTACTCGTTTTCGGCGTTATTTCTACTCTACGAAGTGCGGTTGGATAATAACTTGCGTATCCGTGTACTTGAAAGGACGCAATTAGACATTCAACCGAATTCAGAACGCAACTCTACTTTTAGAGATGAACAGGCTACTCAATGTTTCAAGCCCGCGAAACAGCGTCCAAGGCCACAGTTTGCCCGACAACTGAAGGACACATGCGCGCAAATCGGCGAACCAAAATGATTAGAGTGTTTGAAAAAAACAGACAATTTAGACCGCTAGAGACATTGTACAGTTATCAGCGTGCAACGCCAGTCAAAGCAGGCTTGCCTCTGCACTCACCACTGAATCAAGGTGACTTTCAGCGTAGCAGCTGTCTGTAAGATGGGCCCCAGTTTTACAGCCCCTGCACGCAGGCCCCTCTCCCCGACCTGAAAATCAACTGAAAGGACGCAATTAGACATTCAACCGAATTCAATGATTAGAGTGTTTGAAAAAAACAGACAATTTAGACCGCTAGAGACATTGTACAGTTATCTTAACCCTACTGAATGTTTCAAGCACGCAAAATTTTCGTAACTTAAATCCAATTCGTTTCTCAGGCGGTCCTCTGGAGTACAAATACTGTGTGGAGTACAAATACACTGTGATATTTGTACTCGTTTTCGGCGTTATTTCTACTCTACGAAGTGCGGTTGGATAATAACTTGCGTATCCGTGTACTTGAAAGGACGCAATTAGACATTCAACCGAATTCAGAACGCAACTCTACTTTTAGAGATGAACAGGCTACTCAATGTTTCAAGCCCGCGAAACAGCGTCCAAGGCCACAGTTTGCCCGACAACTGAAGGACACATGCGCGCAAATCGGCGAACCAAAATGATTAGAGTGTTTGAAAAAAACAGACAATTTAGACCGCTAGAGACATTGTACAGTTATCAGCGTGCAACGCCAGTCAAAGCAGGCTTGCCTCTGCACTCACCACTGAATCAAGGTGACTTTCAGCGTAGCAGCTGTCTGTAAGATGGGCCCCAGTTTTACAGCCCCTGCACGCAGGCCCCTCTCCCCGACCTGAAAATCAACTGAAAGGACGCAATTAGACATTCAACCGAATTCAATGATTAGAGTGTTTGAAAAAAACAGACAATTTAGACCGCTAGAGACATTGTACAGTTATCTTAACCCTACTGAATGTTTCAAGCACGCAAAATTTTCGTAACTTAAATCCAATTCGTTTCTCAGGCGGTCCTCTGGAGTACAAATACTGTGTGGAGTACAAATACACTGTGATATTTGTACTCGTTTTCGGCGTTATTTCTACTCTACGAAGTGCGGTTGGATAATAACTTGCGTATCCGTGTACTTGAAAGGACGCAATTAGACATTCAACCGAATTCAGAACGCAACTCTACTTTTAGAGATGAACAGGCTACTCAATGTTTCAAGCCCGCGAAACAGCGTCCAAGGCCACAGTTTGCCCGACAACTGAAGGACACATGCGCGCAAATCGGCGAACCAAAATGATTAGAGTGTTTGAAAAAAACAGACAATTTAGACCGCTAGAGACATTGTACAGTTATCAGCGTGCAACGCCAGTCAAAGCAGGCTTGCCTCTGCACTCACCACTGAATCAAGGTGACTTTCAGCGTAGCAGCTGTCTGTAAGATGGGCCCCAGTTTTACAGCCCCTGCACGCAGGCCCCTCTCCCCGACCTGAAAATCAACTGAAAGGACGCAATTAGACATTCAACCGAATTCAATGATTAGAGTGTTTGAAAAAAACAGACAATTTAGACCGCTAGAGACATTGTACAGTTATCTTAACCCTACTGAATGTTTCAAGCACGCAAAATTTTCGTAACTTAAATCCAATTCGTTTCTCAGGCGGTCCTCTGGAGTACAAATACTGTGTGGAGTACAAATACACTGTGATATTTGTACTCGTTTTCGGCGTTATTTCTACTCTACGAAGTGCGGTTGGATAATAACTTGCGTATCCGTGTACTTGAAAGGACGCAATTAGACATTCAACCGAATTCAGAACGCAACTCTACTTTTAGAGATGAACAGGCTACTCAATGTTTCAAGCCCGCGAAACAGCGTCCAAGGCCACAGTTTGCCCGACAACTGAAGGACACATGCGCGCAAATCGGCGAACCAAAATGATTAGAGTGTTTGAAAAAAACAGACAATTTAGACCGCTAGAGACATTGTACAGTTATCAGCGTGCAACGCCAGTCAAAGCAGGCTTGCCTCTGCACTCACCACTGAATCAAGGTGACTTTCAGCGTAGCAGCTGTCTGTAAGATGGGCCCCAGTTTTACAGCCCCTGCACGCAGGCCCCTCTCCCCGACCTGAAAATCAACTGAAAGGACGCAATTAGACATTCAACCGAATTCAATGATTAGAGTGTTTGAAAAAAACAGACAATTTAGACCGCTAGAGACATTGTACAGTTATCTTAACCCTACTGAATGTTTCAAGCACGCAAAATTTTCGTAACTTAAATCCAATTCGTTTCTCAGGCGGTCCTCTGGAGTACAAATACTGTGTGGAGTACAAATACACTGTGATATTTGTACTCGTTTTCGGCGTTATTTCTACTCTACGAAGTGCGGTTGGATAATAACTTGCGTATCCGTGTACTTGAAAGGACGCAATTAGACATTCAACCGAATTCAGAACGCAACTCTACTTTTAGAGATGAACAGGCTACTCAATGTTTCAAGCCCGCGAAACAGCGTCCAAGGCCACAGTTTGCCCGACAACTGAAGGACACATGCGCGCAAATCGGCGAACCAAAATGATTAGAGTGTTTGAAAAAAACAGACAATTTAGACCGCTAGAGACATTGTACAGTTATCAGCGTGCAACGCCAGTCAAAGCAGGCTTGCCTCTGCACTCACCACTGAATCAAGGTGACTTTCAGCGTAGCAGCTGTCTGTAAGATGGGCCCCAGTTTTACAGCCCCTGCACGCAGGCCCCTCTCCCCGACCTGAAAATCAACTGAAAGGACGCAATTAGACATTCAACCGAATTCAATGATTAGAGTGTTTGAAAAAAACAGACAATTTAGACCGCTAGAGACATTGTACAGTTATCTTAACCCTACTGAATGTTTCAAGCACGCAAAATTTTCGTAACTTAAATCCAATTCGTTTCTCAGGCGGTCCTCTGGAGTACAAATACTGTGTGGAGTACAAATACACTGTGATATTTGTACTCGTTTTCGGCGTTATTTCTACTCTACGAAGTGCGGTTGGATAATAACTTGCGTATCCGTGTACTTGAAAGGACGCAATTAGACATTCAACCGAATTCAGAACGCAACTCTACTTTTAGAGATGAACAGGCTACTCAATGTTTCAAGCCCGCGAAACAGCGTCCAAGGCCACAGTTTGCCCGACAACTGAAGGACACATGCGCGCAAATCGGCGAACCAAAATGATTAGAGTGTTTGAAAAAAACAGACAATTTAGACCGCTAGAGACATTGTACAGTTATCAGCGTGCAACGCCAGTCAAAGCAGGCTTGCCTCTGCACTCACCACTGAATCAAGGTGACTTTCAGCGTAGCAGCTGTCTGTAAGATGGGCCCCAGTTTTACAGCCCCTGCACGCAGGCCCCTCTCCCCGACCTGAAAATCAACTGAAAGGACGCAATTAGACATTCAACCGAATTCAATGATTAGAGTGTTTGAAAAAAACAGACAATTTAGACCGCTAGAGACATTGTACAGTTATCTTAACCCTACTGAATGTTTCAAGCACGCAAAATTTTCGTAACTTAAATCCAATTCGTTTCTCAGGCGGTCCTCTGGAGTACAAATACTGTGTGGAGTACAAATACACTGTGATATTTGTACTCGTTTTCGGCGTTATTTCTACTCTACGAAGTGCGGTTGGATAATAACTTGCGTATCCGTGTACTTGAAAGGACGCAATTAGACATTCAACCGAATTCAGAACGCAACTCTACTTTTAGAGATGAACAGGCTACTCAATGTTTCAAGCCCGCGAAACAGCGTCCAAGGCCACAGTTTGCCCGACAACTGAAGGACACATGCGCGCAAATCGGCGAACCAAAATGATTAGAGTGTTTGAAAAAAACAGACAATTTAGACCGCTAGAGACATTGTACAGTTATCAGCGTGCAACGCCAGTCAAAGCAGGCTTGCCTCTGCACTCACCACTGAATCAAGGTGACTTTCAGCGTAGCAGCTGTCTGTAAGATGGGCCCCAGTTTTACAGCCCCTGCACGCAGGCCCCTCTCCCCGACCTGAAAATCAACTGAAAGGACGCAATTAGACATTCAACCGAATTCAATGATTAGAGTGTTTGAAAAAAACAGACAATTTAGACCGCTAGAGACATTGTACAGTTATCTTAACCCTACTGAATGTTTCAAGCACGCAAAATTTTCGTAACTTAAATCCAATTCGTTTCTCAGGCGGTCCTCTGGAGTACAAATACTGTGTGGAGTACAAATACACTGTGATATTTGTACTCGTTTTCGGCGTTATTTCTACTCTACGAAGTGCGGTTGGATAATAACTTGCGTATCCGTGTACTTGAAAGGACGCAATTAGACATTCAACCGAATTCAGAACGCAACTCTACTTTTAGAGATGAACAGGCTACTCAATGTTTCAAGCCCGCGAAACAGCGTCCAAGGCCACAGTTTGCCCGACAACTGAAGGACACATGCGCGCAAATCGGCGAACCAAAATGATTAGAGTGTTTGAAAAAAACAGACAATTTAGACCGCTAGAGACATTGTACAGTTATCAGCGTGCAACGCCAGTCAAAGCAGGCTTGCCTCTGCACTCACCACTGAATCAAGGTGACTTTCAGCGTAGCAGCTGTCTGTAAGATGGGCCCCAGTTTTACAGCCCCTGCACGCAGGCCCCTCTCCCCGACCTGAAAATCAACTGAAAGGACGCAATTAGACATTCAACCGAATTCAATGATTAGAGTGTTTGAAAAAAACAGACAATTTAGACCGCTAGAGACATTGTACAGTTATCTTAACCCTACTGAATGTTTCAAGCACGCAAAATTTTCGTAACTTAAATCCAATTCGTTTCTCAGGCGGTCCTCTGGAGTACAAATACTGTGTGGAGTACAAATACACTGTGATATTTGTACTCGTTTTCGGCGTTATTTCTACTCTACGAAGTGCGGTTGGATAATAACTTGCGTATCCGTGTACTTGAAAGGACGCAATTAGACATTCAACCGAATTCAGAACGCAACTCTACTTTTAGAGATGAACAGGCTACTCAATGTTTCAAGCCCGCGAAACAGCGTCCAAGGCCACAGTTTGCCCGACAACTGAAGGACACATGCGCGCAAATCGGCGAACCAAAATGATTAGAGTGTTTGAAAAAAACAGACAATTTAGACCGCTAGAGACATTGTACAGTTATCAGCGTGCAACGCCAGTCAAAGCAGGCTTGCCTCTGCACTCACCACTGAATCAAGGTGACTTTCAGCGTAGCAGCTGTCTGTAAGATGGGCCCCAGTTTTACAGCCCCTGCACGCAGGCCCCTCTCCCCGACCTGAAAATCAACTGAAAGGACGCAATTAGACATTCAACCGAATTCAATGATTAGAGTGTTTGAAAAAAACAGACAATTTAGACCGCTAGAGACATTGTACAGTTATCTTAACCCTACTGAATGTTTCAAGCACGCAAAATTTTCGTAACTTAAATCCAATTCGTTTCTCAGGCGGTCCTCTGGAGTACAAATACTGTGTGGAGTACAAATACACTGTGATATTTGTACTCGTTTTCGGCGTTATTTCTACTCTACGAAGTGCGGTTGGATAATAACTTGCGTATCCGTGTACTTGAAAGGACGCAATTAGACATTCAACCGAATTCAGAACGCAACTCTACTTTTAGAGATGAACAGGCTACTCAATGTTTCAAGCCCGCGAAACAGCGTCCAAGGCCACAGTTTGCCCGACAACTGAAGGACACATGCGCGCAAATCGGCGAACCAAAATGATTAGAGTGTTTGAAAAAAACAGACAATTTAGACCGCTAGAGACATTGTACAGTTATCAGCGTGCAACGCCAGTCAAAGCAGGCTTGCCTTTGCACTCACCACTGAATCAAGGTGACTTTCAGCGTAGCAGCTGTCTGTAAGATGGGCCCCAGTTTTACAGCCCCTGCACGCAGGCCCCTCTCCCCGACCTGAAAATCAACTGAAAGGACGCAATTAGACATTCAACCGAATTCAATGATTAGAGTGTTTGAAAAAAACAGACAATTTAGACCGCTAGAGACATTGTACAGTTATCTTAACCCTACTGAATGTTTCAAGCACGCAAAATTTTCGTAACTTAAATCCAATTCGTTTCTCAGGCGGTCCTCTGGAGTACAAATACTGTGTGGAGTACAAATACACTGTGATATTTGTACTCGTTTTCGGCGTTATTTCTACTCTACGAAGTGCGGTTGGATAATAACTTGCGTATCCGTGTACTTGAAAGGACGCAATTAGACATTCAACCGAATTCAGAACGCAACTCTACTTTTAGAGATGAACAGGCTACTCAATGTTTCAAGCCCGCGAAACAGCGTCCAAGGCCACAGTTTGCCCGACAACTGAAGGACACATGCGCGCAAATCGGCGAACCAAAATGATTAGAGTGTTTGAAAAAAACAGACAATTTAGACCGCTAGAGACATTGTACAGTTATCAGCGTGCAACGCCAGTCAAAGCAGGCTTGCCTCTGCACTCACCACTGAATCAAGGTGACTTTCAGCGTAGCAGCTGTCTGTAAGATGGGCCCCAGTTTTACAGCCCCTGCACGCAGGCCCCTCTCCCCGACCTGAAAATCAACTGAAAGGACGCAATTAGACATTCAACCGAATTCAATGATTAGAGTGTTTGAAAAAAACAGACAATTTAGACCGCTAGAGACATTGTACAGTTATCTTAACCCTACTGAATGTTTCAAGCACGCAAAATTTTCGTAACTTAAATCCAATTCGTTTCTCAGGCGGTCCTCTGGAGTACAAATACTGTGTGGAGTACAAATACACTGTGATATTTGTACTCGTTTTCGGCGTTATTTCTACTCTACGAAGTGCGGTTGGATAATAACTTGCGTATCCGTGTACTTGAAAGGACGCAATTAGACATTCAACCGAATTCAGAACGCAACTCTACTTTTAGAGATGAACAGGCTACTCAATGTTTCAAGCCCGCGAAACAGCGTCCAAGGCCACAGTTTGCCCCCGACAACTGAAGGACACATGCGCGCAAATCGGCGAACCAAAATGATTAGAGTGTTTGAAAAAAACAGACAATTTAGACCGCTAGAGACATTGTACAGTTATCAGCGTGCAACGCCAGTCAAAGCAGGCTTGCCTCTGCACTCACCACTGAATCAAGGTGACTTTCAGCGTAGCAGCTGTCTGTAAGATGGGCCCCAGTTTTTACAGCCCCTGCACGCAGGCCCCTCTCCCCGACCTGAAAATCAACTGAAAGGACGCAATTAGACATTCAACCGAATTCAATGATTAGAGTGTTTGAAAAAAACAGACAATTTAGACCGCTAGAGACATTGTACAGTTATCTTAACCCTACTGAATGTTTCAAGCACGCAAAATTTTCGTAACTTAAATCCAATTCGTTTCTCAGGCGGTCCTCTGGAGTACAAATACTGTGTGGAGTACAAATACACTGTGATATTTGTACTCGTTTTCGGCGTTATTTCTACTCTACGAAGTGCGGTTGGATAATAACTTGCGTATCCGTGTACTTGAAAGGACGCAATTAGACATTCAACCGAATTCAGAACGCAACTCTACTTTTAGAGATGAACAGGCTACTCAATGTTTCAAGCCCGCGAAACAGCGTCCAAGGCCACAGTTTGCCCGACAACTGAAGGACACATGCGCGCAAATCGGCGAACCAAAATGATTAGAGTGTTTGAAAAAAACAGACAATTTAGACCGCTAGAGACATTGTACAGTTATCAGCGTGCAACGCCAGTCAAAGCAGGCTTGCCTCTGCACTCACCACTGAATCAAGGTGACTTTCAGCGTAGCAGCTGTCTGTAAGATGGGCCCCAGTTTTACAGCCCCTGCACGCAGGCCCCTCTCCCCGACCTGAAAATCAACTGAAAGGACGCAATTAGACATTCAACCGAATTCAATGATTAGAGTGTTTGAAAAAAACAGACAATTTAGACCGCTAGAGACATTGTACAGTTATCTTAACCCTACTGAATGTTTCAAGCACGCAAAATTTTCGTAACTTAAATCCAATTCGTTTCTCAGGCGGTCCTCTGGAGTACAAATACTGTGTGGAGTACAAATACACTGTGATATTTGTACTCGTTTTCGGCGTTATTTCTACTCTACGAAGTGCGGTTGGATAATAACTTGCGTATCCGTGTACTTGAAAGGACGCAATTAGACATTCAACCGAATTCAGAACGCAACTCTACTTTTAGAGATGAACAGGCTACTCAATGTTTCAAGCCCGCGAAACAGCGTCCAAGGCCACAGTTTGCCCGACAACTGAAGGACACATGCGCGCAAATCGGCGAACCAAAATGATTAGAGTGTTTGAAAAAAACAGACAATTTAGACCGCTAGAGACATTGTACAGTTATCAGCGTGCAACGCCAGTCAAAGCAGGCTTGCCTCTGCACTCACCACTGAATCAAGGTGACTTTCAGCGTAGCAGCTGTCTGTAAGATGGGCCCCAGTTTTACAGGCCCACGCAGGCCCCTCTCCCCGACCTGAAAATCAACTGAAAGGACGCAATTAGACATTCAACCGAATTCAATGATTAGAGTGTTTGAAAAAAACAGACAATTTAGACCGCTAGAGACATTGTACAGTTATCTTAACCCTACTGAATGTTTCAAGCACGCAAAATTTTCGTAACTTAAATCCAATTCGTTTCTCAGGCGGTCCTCTGGAGTACAAATACTGTGTGGAGTACAAATACACTGTGATATTTGTACTCGTTTTCGGCGTTATTTCTACTCTACGAAGTGCGGTTGGATAATAACTTGCGTATCCGTGTACTTGAAAGGACGCAATTAGACATTCAACCGAATTCAGAACGCAACTCTACTTTTAGAGATAAACCGCTCAATGGGGGCCGATTTTACCTGCAGAAATTCCAAATACATATCTCTATAACATACATATACATATCTCTATAACATAGTTATATTTTTATTGGAACTGGCTTTTTACCCTTAAGGAAATTAAGGAAAAAGGAAAGAATGTATAAAACACGTAAGTAAGAGCAAATAGTGCAACTTTTGTAATGTTTTAGTGTAGTGTACTGTATATTTTTGTAAGTAGTGTAAGTAGGGCAGTGTACTGTATATATATTTTTTCTTTTTGTAAGTAGAGTTGTTGTAAAATAAAAATTAAAAAAAAAATCTTGACAGGACGTTTGTTTCGATATCAGCAGATTGATCTTACAGAAAATGTTCTGGTTTTTGTTTTCTTTTCTTTTTTATATAGATATATTTTACTGTTAAGTTTTTTGCTTAATCTAGGTTCCAGTCCCCTCACCTTTATTATATATAAATAGCTGTTTTAAATTTCAACGGTTACTTTTACATACATACATACATACATACATAGTTTATTTGTTAACGCAGGTTACAAAAATACGCAAGACCGAAGTCCTGATGTGGACCTGCCTATCTACTAATTAAAAGCTAGAATATATACAAATTGATAACCAGAAAATCAACAGAAATTAATAATAAATAATAATAATAATACAGATATAAATATATAAGACTATAAACTACAATTTAAGAATATGATTAAGAACTAGGAAAAATAATTGTTAAATATAGATAATTTTAATTTGTTAGATACAATCAAATTAAAATAATATTAATAAAAATATTCCTCACTCCTATTTCTTATCATTGAAGATTCCTTTTTATAGCTTATGGAATTGATCAAGCCCTTGCTAGATCTAAGACTTTTTTAAAACATTCTAAGCTAGAAGACTTTTTGATCGAATCAGGAAGTGAATTCCAGGCAATGGCAGCTCTATGTCTAAAAGTCAGCCTGCCAATTTCTGATTTAGGACTTGGAAGTTCAATATTCATGGATTTCCTCAGGCAGTAAGATGATTGTTTTAACATTACTAGATCATTTAAAACATTGGTATTGCATCTATTGTAGGATTTATAAGCTTCGACTAACAGTCTCTTAGTGTAGTAAAATGATAAATTGTTCCAGCCTTTCAATTTAATTAATTGATCAGCATTCGAATTCCTTGCAAGTTTAAAGATAAGTTTAGAAGCTCGTATATGAGCACGCTCAAGATCATCCATTAGTGCAGGTGAGTAGGAACCCCATACTAGTATTCCGTATAAGACACTTGGAAGTACAGTCCTAAAATAAATGGTCTGTAGGATGGATGATGGCAAGAATTTAATTGTTCTGAGGACTGCTATTTTCTTATTAAAAGATTTCAACAGACTTTTAGTGTGTTCTTGCCAAGAAAGATTATTGTCTATAGTTACTCCTAGACATTTACATGATGATTTAAATTCAATAAATTTCTCACCATACTTCAAAGGCGACAATGGACCAATGAATCTTTGTTTAGATAATAATAAGGCTTCTGACTTAGTTTCATGAGCAATCAATCTGTTAGCTCCACACCAACTAAGAACTTGATCTAATATAACTTGCATGGCCTTAATTATAATGTCAATGTTATCACCTACTGTAAAAATGGTAGTATCATCAGCGAACATATAAAGTTCTCCTGAGGTTATAAATTCAGGAAAGTCATTTTCACTTTTGAAAATGTATGTAGAGTACATACGAAACGTCAAGTCATCATGAAAATGAACAAGTTCAATATGTTTATCACTGCTGTTTGTGTGTTATTTTTAATGTGTGTTAAATACTGCATTTTGTACCTGTCAAAAGAAACAGACTTATTATATTGACACCTAGTAAATCATGTACCAAGTGAGCTTTCGCGCGAAAACTTGATATTTTCACACATGACAATAACATGTTATTTTCACAAACATGTTATGATCATACTACCATGTTTAATATTTTCGACAACTGAACATGATCATTTCGCGAATCTTTACGTTACAGAGATCACGTTGCTACGGTAACATAATAAATCGCACGTTTTCGCGCGAAAAGTTAAATGGCACGTTTTTCATTTGTAATAGACAGAACATTACATGGCTGCTTGAAGATACGAAGTTTCGCTTCTCGTGTTGACAAATATCTCTCGTTCGCTACGCTTACTCCCATAATATCATGGGTGACAAATTACTCCTTAATTTTGGCGCGAAATTTCAGCATTAATTTATAATTTCACATGTGAAATTATAAAAATTCCAATGCCAACCTCTGTCGCTCGATCAGTGCCAAGATGGCGTCGAGATTCAAGAAAGTTACAAACGATGAAGTTAAAAGAAGCCGCAGAAAACTTAAATACGCGAAAGAGCACAACTAACTGGGTGAGGGTTTTTGACAACTGGTGTGACGAAAATAGCCTTGAGAAAAACCTGGAGATGATTCCACCTGAGCAGTTGGATAAAGTGCTCGAGCGATGTTACGCCTCCGTGTGTAAACAAGCGTAATTTGTCACCCACGATATTAAAAAGTAATCAAATGGTTTTCTCGTGAAATTAAGAAATAATTTCACTTGCGTTTTGTCAAAATTCTGATAATTTCCCTCGCCTAAAGGCTCGGGAAATTATCAGAATTTTGACAAAACGCGCGTGAAATTATTCCCTAATTTCACTCGTCATCATTTGATTACACATACGAATACTTTTTAACACTCGAAGAGAAATTTTGTATCCACGCGCGATCGTGTTACTTCCTCTATGTCACATACCTTTGGATCATTGAGGAATCAGCTCGAGGCGAAACACTTGTTTCCTTTGCGTATAACACTGAAATTCAAATCAACGATTGCATCAAAAGAAACTCTCAAAAACGGAAGTCAAAGAAATCTCGAAAACAATTTTAGCTACTAGTCTTCTTATATAGACAGATTACTGCGACAGAGAAAGAGCGCTGACCTATTTACTCGCATACTCTTGGTGCTCTGCCCCGGAATTACCGGTTTTTGGCCAGAAACGTATCCTATAATTATCTAATATCGGAATGACGAAAATAGGTCGAATCGCGAAGGGCACACCGAAGAAATCCGATCTGATTGAAGTCACTAAGTTTCCACGCATCACTCGAAATGTCCTCATGGATAAAGAAGTTTGAACGCTTTTGTGGTTTGAAAATTCTCTGACTGGAACTGGAATTTATACAGGTTACGTGACAGAGAAGGTGTGACGTTCCGAGCTCGTAGAATCTCAAAAGAGGGAAAGGAGAATTCATTGAGCCAAACACGTCTAAACAGGTCAGTTAATAGAAGGTTTCACGGTCGGCGACGCCATCTTGTTGTGTTGTATGAATTCAATAATGCAAGCTTGACGATCACACAATGCGAACACTGCATACTTTGCTGCTACCAGAAAAGCTTAAATTCAGGAGAAAATACTACGCTTGCATTATTGAATCCATACAATTTCGATTTTATGAACTGTGATATCCCTTCATAGTTAGTAGAGTATTATGCACCTGTCAATGTCAAGCCTTAGGACAAGGCTTAGGACAAGGATTTGATATTTTCCAAAAAAATGTTGTAAAATTCCCTACCCCCTGGCAAAAATGTGAGGTCAAATACAACTGAAATTCCCCACCCCAGGAAATGATTTGTGGTCACGGGCACAAAAACAAATTCAAATATTCCTACCCCTGGGACAGCAAGATAATTCAAATGCCCTACCCCCAAGCCAAAGTGATCGATCAAATCCCTGCCCTATGCCCTGCTTCCCCCCCGGCCGGCTTGACATTGATAGGTGCATTAACTATTTAACAAACTGACGTCAGTTTTTCATGCATCTCTCCTGTTATTGATCATGAATTTCATCATAACATTGTCAAAGTAGCTGTGATTCCCCAAGGCGATAGCCAAGTGGATCTGCATACTACTTTGACAATGTTATGATGAAATTTATTGTCTATAACAGGACAGATGCATGAAAAGCAGACTTTATGATAACAAAATGTCAAATTGTTCACTCTCGCTTGTTGATGTACCGATTATTGCCAATAATAAATAGTCAATGAGCACTCAAGAATTTGCGCTGTTATCATAAAAAAATCCCATTGAAAAAACACTGTACAATTTTTTTCCTCACAGGAGTGTTTGATGTTGAAACAGTTGCTGCTTTTATCTGTGACCTTATTAAGCTCTCAGGATTTGGGGGAGCTATGAGCATTGTTTTTGTAATAATCTTGTAAGAATCTGCCTGTAGGAACTTTGTGACTGTTAGGAATTTCTTACTTTTTTGAATTTTAGATTTGCAAAAAATCTTGGTATTATTTATGTAATGTACAACAGCTTTCGACAAGAAGGCATACTACATAATATTTGTTTCGCTTACCTTTACATGGTTAAGCCAGAAAATGCATCCTCTGCATCTCTTTGAGTTGGTCCACACCTTAAAAGAACTTCTCTAATTTGTTGTAGCTGACTCTGTGTAAATATGGATTTCCAGTAAGACCCATCCGGTGAATAGCAGACAAGGAGCTCTTCATTTGGCCGTATGTCTCTCTTTGACTTAATCCACACCTCATTTTCTCGCTTTGAAAATTCACAGTTTACTCTCATAGCAACAAGACGAGAGAATTTTTTCAGGTGCAAGATTAAAGGGGAAACTTCCATCATTCGCATAAATTCCTAAGCCAATTTCGTAGACATTTTCTTTTCCATTGACTGAAATGCGTTCACCAGCAATACTTAAATCCATTGCATAGTCACCATTTTGAGGAGTGCATTTAAGATTTGCAGTTGGTGCATAACAACATATGTATGTATTCCTGGGTATATATTTATAAGTGTACAAGCCAAAACCTGTATCCGCATTTCCAACACCAATGACACTACTTTTCGATACATATAAATGTGTTTCCCCACTTGTTGCTGTCTGGTAATGACCGATTCCCTCGTTGGATGACCTGTAATGTGTTAATTAAGGTACATAATTAGTATAGGTAATCATACGGTTTAGACATCAATTTCGAATTAGTTTGCACGAGTGAATTTTTCAAAAAGCTAAAATAGCATAAGCCACTACAGCAAGTGCAATTTCACCTTTTTGAAAAACTCACATGTGAGAATAAATTTCAAATTGAATGAGGAAAAAAAAAACATATAATTACTTATTAATAATATAAACATGAAAAAATTTGCATGGAGGAAGTGCCGGAAGATCTTTCTTGAAGCCATTTTTCCACATTTGAGAAAACTTTTTTCAAAGTTTCCATACAAAATTTTTGTCATTGTTTTACTTGATATCATTAGCTTAGAAAATTTCCCAATGTCTTTCAGCAATTCACAATCCAGAATTATGATGTGTAATTTGCACTGGTGTTACACCTTTTGCACCGGTGTTACACTTTTTGCGCTGGTGTTACACTTGAACTGCACTGATCTCAGCCAATCAGAATCAAGAAATATTTTCATGTACATTTACTTCATTATATCAGTAAGAAGCATTTTTGCATTCACAGTGGGAAACTTAAAACCTAAGAAGCTTTGAGTTACATATCTGTTCCAGAATTTTTTTGGTTACAAATTGAACTATAAGCATTTGATGAGATCGTCATTTTCTGGCTTGCTATTTGATTGGAGACAAACTTTTTATTACTTGTTGCAGCAGAACACCCAATGGTTAAGAAGATCATCCTCTTAGCCCAGTTACATACAGTTCATTTTGGCCATTCAGAATTTTGACAGCTAAAAGAAACTTTTACAGTATCTTCATGTTCTTCAAGTTTTGTTTGCTACT
>CAXHUQ010001412.1:0-29073 GCA_964020085.1 Micromussa lordhowensis | reverse complement strand
TGTTGCCTGTTTCATAGTTACTGAAACCATTTTGGAGTGTAAGACTATAGCCAGATACCTCTAATGCAGTGTCATTTGTAGAGTTTATCATGAGTTCAGATGAACTATTGTCTCTGGGTTTATCAAGAAGGGTTATCTGCTTGGCATCAATTGTTGTTTCATCCACAGTTTCATCAAATGTAAGCACTATCTCTCCCATGTTCAAATCAATTGAAAAATTCAGTAACTGTGGTTGAATAGTATCAGGTATGTAATTCTCTGGTAGCAGTGCAACAGCTCTACTAGCTGGAATGTCCGCAAGTTCATTGCCATCCATATCCATCAAAGCCTCACGATCTATGGATATGAAAGTGGTACTGTAATCACTCAACAATCCAGTAGTTGCCTTTATTCCATTGCTATCTTCTTCTGAAAGAGAAATTATCAAGATAGTAGAGTCATTTGTTGTCACTATAGAGTTAGTAAGGAAGTAGTGTGCAGTTGAAGAATGTGGGCGGTTCTGGAATCGAAATTGAGTGACATCAACTGAGCTAGCATTTATTGTTTCAGTGAATGTAAATGTAAGTGTTTCATTGTATAAATCCACTACATATGACACCAATTCTGGAGCAGTTTCATCCTTGATGTAAGTAAAAACAAGCTTAGAATTACTTCTTGGTACTTCTACAGCTTCATTCAAGGAATAATCTAGGACAGTACCACGTTGAAACGATAGGTAGGAACTGCTTTTGTCAATGAGTAGCTCGGTCAGCTCTTTAATTCGATTCAAGTCTGGATCAATGAGAGTAAATTCTACCTCTCCATATCCATCAGCCACAATGGAGGTGGCACCAGTCAGTGTATAGTATGATCCAAGGCTAGAATTATATCCTACAAAGCTAGAACTATGCAAAGTAACTCTAGTAGGTATAAAGGTTTCATTCAGTACAGGCTCATTAAATGTCAATATCAAAATGCCATCATTCATATCAATTATATATTGAAGAAGAACAGGTGGATTTAGATCAGCAAAAGATCCATTTATCTGTTGAGAATCTGTCCTGAAGATAGGTATGAGACCATTATCTGCCATATCAAATACAATGTCAGCTTTTGCACTGATGAATGAAGTGTCAGGAGTAGTTAGCAAACCATACAAATCAAGATCTCTAATTCCTGTTAAATCATGTTCAAGAAGTTCAATTGTTACAACAGTTGAGTCTTCCAGTGAAACACTTCCTCCAGTAAGATTGTAAACAACACTTTGGTTGGTTATGTTTTTAGTGTTGCTAAATGCAAGCCCGGTTGGATCCAGAGTAGAGGCATTCACTGTTTCCGAAAAAATTAATTCCAGAACTAAATTTGATGAGCCAGGCACTAGATGAAGATTGAATTCAGTGAGTTTTGGAGAAATAATATCTTCATTAAAGACATCAACAACCAGTCCAAATTTAGAATTGAGTGAATTATTGCTCATATCTCTAACTGAACCTTCATCTACCGAGATGTATGTTGTTGTGTTAGAAATAGCTAAAGTGGGATCATGTTTGATTGCATTTAGGTCTGCTCCCTCTGTGTATACGATGATGACATGACTGTTTTGTATGGTAGAGTTTGACTCCATGTAAGGCGATATTCTCCCTGTCCATCAGTCCCGTTCAAAGTGGAAGTATTAGAGACTGACTGCAACACAATGCCAGTTATATCAAGTGTTGAAGCATTAACTGTCTCAGAGAATGTGAGATGAAGCTCCCCAGTACTCAAATTAAAGTTGAAGCTCAAAATGTCAGGATTACGTTCGTCACCAAAGTATTCAGAGGTATTTTTTGCACTCTCAGGTATAACAGGAAGTAAAAGGTTGTCACTGATATCACTGATTGTGCTTTTATCCAGTGAAATAAATGTATCATCAGTAGATGTAGCAAATGGAAGCCTCTTTATCTCATTGACATCATTGTATGAAAGTTGGATGGTTAGTTCTGGATCATCTACTACAGGATCTACAAAGCTATCTGACAGTCTATAAGCAGTGTCACTTCCAGGATATGGGTAGATACTAACTGCAGATGCATTGAAACTAGAAGCATTGACAGTCTCACTGAATCTTAGTAGTAGAATATCTGATGTTAAATTGAGAGCAAAGCTAACAAATGTTGGATGCCTTTCATCGGGTAGGACAAAAGATGCACCATAAGTGATCACAGGTTCAACTAGGTTTGTATTCATATCTTCAATCAGATCTGCTGCAAATGAGATGTATGTATTTTCAGTTGATGTACCTAAATCTAATAGATACTTGATATCATTCAGGTCATCATGTGTGATATACACTGTTATTTCAGTAGAATTGAAGTTTGATGACATACCATTAGTTAGTGTAAAACTTGTGGTGTCATTTGATGTTGAATTGTCACTATTCAAAAGGGAGATTGCAGTAAAGTTGGTTGAATCTGAGTTTACTGTTTCAGAGAACAGTAGAATCAATGCACCTTCATTCAAATCAAGCGTAAAGTTAAGTAATGTAGGGCTGATATTATCTGCTGTAAAATTTTGAACATTAATGGCCATTCCATTCAGGATTCCTTCAATAGCATTGCCTGGTAGTGCCATATCAATCACTCCATCCGCATCTATTCTTACATAGGTATTGTTTTTACTCGATGCAAGGTCATAACGTTCCTTTATAATATCAGTGTCCATCTTTGACACAATAACTAATATCACAGAAGAATTCTCTTCTTGTACTTCTCCATTTCTTAAATTATACATGTTGCTTGAGTTTGAGTCATCTTGCAACCATATGTCTTGTATAATTAGACTCGGTGCCAACACTGTTTCACTGAAATAGAGAGTTAACTCAGATGTGTTAGAAAAGTTGAGATTGAAATCAAACCCCTCTAGAAAAGGTGGAATCATATCTGCCGTATAGCTTATGACATTCATTGCTGTGTTATTTGGTATTGCAACAATCGAGTTATTATTCATGTCAAGCAAAAGATCACTTGTAATTGAGATAAAAGTGTTTGATTTGTCTGTGGCCAAGTCTTGCAGTTCTTTAATCATGTTCAGATCCACTGTCTCAAGAGACACAACCAAGACATGATCATTATCTCCAACATATCCCTCTGTTAGAGTTACATAGGAATCATCAATAATCTCATTACTCTGTATTGTAATTGCAGTTGGGTTAAAAGATGATGAATTCACTGTTTCAGAGAAGCTGAGAGTCAGTGTATTGTTGGACAAATCCAAATCAAAGAACTCGAGTTTTGGTGGGGAAAAATCTGCAGTGTGGTTTCTCACTTGCTTTGATGTCTCATTCACAAGTGGATTATTAAAGGTGTCTAGTATTGTAGCAGGTGTATATGTTAAATATGTGTTCTCATTTGAAGTTGCAAGGGATGTAGTGAGCTTGATGAAATTTAAATCAGCTCTACCAAGATAAATAACAACAATTGTTGAATCATCTAAACTGTTTGTAACACTTTCTTCTGTTAAATTGTAACTTTCTGATCTTGTTTCATCTTCAATGGATATCTGTGTCACATCAAGAGATGATAGTACAACTGTTTCTGAAAATTCCAGATACAAAATTGCTGGATCTGTTAAATTAAAGTCAAAGTTTACCAGTTGTGGTTCCATCATATCTGGAATATACTGTATTCCAGAGACTGCTCGTGTGGTTTCAACTACTGAATTGTTATATAAGTCAGTAATAAACTCAGATGTAAAGCTTATGTAAGAGAACATGTCTTCTCGTCCGATTCTCAATCGTTTTAACTCATTCAAATCACCATCTTGAATTCTAAACTGAACTATTTCATCATTCATGTCATTTATAAGAACTCCATCACTTAATGTGAGTGATTCATTTTCTGTGAAGGTGTATATTGACGTTGGAGTGTAAGCTTTGAAAAATCAACCATAGAAACATTCACAGGTTCATCAAACTCAAGGCTCACTATACCTCTGTTCATGTCCAGACCAAACTGAATGAGATTAGGTCGTTCTGTGTCAATGACTACCTGATCAGCCATCAAAGGTTGATTTTGTAACTGTAGTAAGTTTCCAGCCATATCCTGAATAAGGTTCTCTGAAGCATTGATAAATGATGTATTTTTTGAAATCAATAAGTTTGTTCGTAATTTGATATTGCTCAAGTCTATTGCTGTTAAATTTAGAGTCACTGAGATACCATTATCACTCATGATCATTCCATCGGTGAGAGTGTAGAATTCAGTGTAATTGATGAGATCATTTTGCAATGTAACAGCTGTATAATCAATGGTGCTGATATTTACTGGCTCATCAAAATTCAGTATAAGAAGACCATTATTCAAGTCTACTTCAAATTCCAACAACATTGGACCAGTTGTATCATTAATAACACTTGTTGCTTGAAATATGTCATATGCAATAGATACACTAGCAGTATCTTCCACTGCATCAAATTCAAGTTCAATAAAAGTGTTGTTAATGGAGATACCCAAATCTGTACGCCTTCGCAATTCATGATAGTCAAATGTGCTGAGGTTTATAAACAATGTGGGTGCATTGAAATCTACAATGGCAGATTCAGATGAAAGACGAATCCCAGAAAGCATAGATGTATTATCAGATGGAAAGAGAGAAATAGCTGCAAAGTTAATGGTGTTTGCAACAATCACTTCATTAAATGTTAATGAGAGCATTCCTTCATCAACATCTAATTCAAATCCTATGATCAGAGGAGCAGTATTATCACCAATGTAATTTGCCGCATTGCCCTGAAGAGTTATATTTTCAACCTCGAGATCACTCATATCCAACACAGATCCATATGAAATGGACAAGTATGTGTCTAGTGAACTAGTAGCTAGCTCCATCCTCTGTTGTATGTTATACAAATCAACTGTGCCTAGCAATAATTGAAGTACAACTCCATTTTCACTGTCAGTAAAAGTATATTCTGAAGGTGATCCACTGGTTAATCTGTACATATTATCAGTAGCATTTGCATCAAAAGAATTAGATAGAACTAATCCATTGACATCAAGAGAACTGGAATTGACAGGCTCTGAAAATGTTAGGTGAAGTTCAGCCTCATGATCCATATCAAGAACAAAATCATCTAGAGTTGGATGAGTAAAATCTGCTGTGAAGTCAATGACTCTCTCACCAAACACTTCTAGAAGTTGATTCCTATTCATATCTTCCACAGTCTCATTGGTGAGAGATATAAAACAATCTGTGTAGTTGATGCACAGGTTAGACAGTAGTTTAATGGAATTAATGTCTTCAGTCTCCAGTTTAAGTAAGATTGAAGTACTATTGGTTGTGTTCAGTACATAGCTGGTCTGAAGGGTATAGTTTTGGGTTGACAATGCAAGATCAGCATTGTTGTGGAGCACTATTTGTGTTACATTCAGTGACTGCTGATTAACAGTTTCTTGGAAAACTAGCAGTAGCTGCTCTGTGGTAAGATCAATTTCAAATTCTTCAAACTGTGGTGATGTTATGTCCTGAGTGAAATTGCTAACATTTTTTGCCATATCCAATGGTATAGGTTGGAGTAGATGTGGTATTGGAGCTAAATCAAATGCTGAATTTGGAAGAACCAAGATGTAAGTTGTGAAATTATCAATAGCTAATCCAGTTTGTTGTTTGATACCATTGAGATTATCACTTGTTAAAGAAATGTGAAGTACAGGAGGATGTCCTGGGTACTCATTAGTACCAGATATATTTCCTCCTGTAAGCATTAGGCTCTCATATGCAATGTCTAAACTGCTTAGGATTGTAATTCCTTCAACTTGTAGGGTTGAACTATTAATTACCTCTGAAAATGTCAGTGAAAGTACACCAGAGTCCATATCAAGATCAAAAGAAACAAGATATGGTTCATTCATATCTACTATCATGTCACCATCTACTACTTGTAGAACATGCGATGCATTTGTATAGGTGTTATTGCTCATGTCATCCACAGCCCCAGTATCAATTTGAAGAAATGTGCTCTCTGGGCTCACAGCAAGGGTTGTACGATGTTTTATGAGATTCAAATCCATATCTCCAAGCTCTATCTCCAATGAGATGTTGTTTATCTCTATTACTGTACTATCTTGCAATCTATAAAATTCTGTTGGTGCAGTGATATTTGAAAGAAGTGTAATTGCACTGATATTCAGAGAAGAGGCATTGACTGTCTCCACAAAAGTGAGGACAAGAAAGTCAGCATTCAAATCCAAAGAAAAGGAATCAAGTTCGGGAGGAGTCATGTCGGGATCTACTCGTGTAGATATGATTGCTTGATTAGATAGGACAGCACTCACGTTATTTCCACTCATGTCTTTTATAGCTGAATCTGTAATATAAATAAACGTATCTTCAGTTGAGGTTGCTAAATTTGTTAGCCGCTTAATCTCATTCAGGTCCAGTGAGCCAATGATTACAGTGATTTCAGTTGAATTGGGACTTTCAGATATGCTATACAATGGAGACATTCCTGCTTTCAGAGTATGCATTTCATCACTACTAGAAGTATTTCTACTTGCTACAAGTGTAAGTGCAGATATATCAAGGGTGGTAGAGTCAACTGTTTCTGAGAATGTCAAGTGCAGGTTCCCCTCATTTAAATCAAAGGTGAAAGAATCAAGTTCTGGTGAGGTGATATCTTCTACTACAGATGTGGCTTGAATTGCTGTATCATTTGAAAAGAACACACCATTCATATCCCTGACTACAGTTGATGAAAGGGTGACATATGTATCACTTTCAGAAGTACCCACTTCAAGATTTTGTTTGATTGAATTCAGGTTTTCATCAGTTAAATCAACAATGATAATTGTCGAGTCGTTTAAAGAGGAGTTTCCCCCTGTAAGCTGGTAATATGAGGTGAAACTCTCTACCATAAAGTTTCCTTGAAACTGGACCTGATTTGATTGAAAAGATGCTGCATTAACAGTCTCATCAAATGTGATAGATAGTTGACCTGTGTTGAGATTGAAAATAAAAGAAAGGAACACTGGTGGCATTGAATCATTCACAAAGAGTGCAGCAGATTCAGCATTGTTTTCATCTACTGGTATAATCTCATTTCCTCTGCTGTCTCGAATACTGGCAGATGTAAGTAGGAGGTATGTAGAACTTACATTGACAGCAAAATCAGTGTAAGCTTTAATAATATTCAAGTCATGTCTTAATAGCTCTACCTCAAAAAATGTCACATATCTTTCACTCATGACAATGCCGCCTGTCAGTGTAAGAGAATGTGTTGAGTTTGTGAGAGAATTTTGTAGTGTGAGCTGTGTTGCATCAAATGTTAGCACATCAACTATCTCATTGAAGTACAACGTGAGACTTTCTGAATTAAAGTCGATGGTAAAATTTTGCAGATTGGGAAATATTGTATCAGGAAAATAATAATTAACAAGTAGGGCATTAGATCTCACAACAGATAAAACATCAATGCCATTTGTCCCATCTAATGCACCTCCTGTAAGTGAGATATATGTATTATTTCGTTCAGTGGCTAATGCTGGAAGAGCATTAATTCCATTGATATCAGTCTCAGATAGATTGATACTGAAATTAAAATCATTTGAACCAATGACACTTGAATCAGTAAGAGTGTAGAATGCTGTAGATTCCCCTTTTTCATCAGGCTGCAGTGTTATTTCACTAATCATGACTGTGCTAATATCAATGATATCATCAAAACTAAGTGAAATTACATTTGTTGTTAGATCAAGATTGAAAGAAAGTAACATGGGCCCTCTATTATCAGCAAGATAATTTTGAGCTTGTAAAGCAACAGTGCTTGCTTCATTAACATTGCCAGCAGTGTCTTCTATTGCACCAGCCAATACTTCAATGTAGCTAGTATCAATGGATGTACCCAATGGTGGTGAGGTTTTAATACCTTGAATGTCCTGTTCACTGAATGCTACTTCTAGTACTCTTCGATACATGTCTACTTCAGATACATACATGACACTTTGGGCTCCACTTAATGGCACTAATACTGCACTATTATCCATAGATGGTCCAGAGCGTAAGATGATGCTTGAAAAGTTAAGAGTGGTTAAATCAACTGGTTCATTGAAACTTACCTGCATAAGGTCATTATTCAAATCTATGAGGCGAAACTGGAATAAAACAGGTGGTGTACGATCTTGAACGAATGCTCCAGCTTCTAAAGCTGCAGATATATTACGTGGCTGGGCAGTCACCCCAAATGGATTTTCTACAACTCCAGATTGGTAGGTTAGCAGAGTATTTTCAGGCTGAGTAAAAAAATCATCAACAGCTTTCAGAGCAAGAGTATCTTCTAGCTCTAATTCAATTGTAAGTTCAATAACAGCATCTTCAGCAGACAAAATTACTTCTCCACCTGTTAATGTGTAGTTAACTGTACCATTTGTAAAGGTTACTTCTTCCGGATCAAAAGTAGCTGTAGTGATGATTTCACTAAAAATAAACTTCACCTGTGCTGGCTCTAGGTCTAAGTTTACAGTGAAGTTAACAATTTCAGGACTGCTACTATCCTGCAAAACTACAGTAGCTCCATGTGAAGTTGAAAACTCACCATCTATTGCTGGAACTACAGGGTTTCCTGCAACATCAACTACAAAATAGGATGTGAATTTAACCCAACAGCTGCCTGGATTGGTACAGATCCTTGGATAGAGCTGTTGTAGTTCAAAAAGGTCGACTTCTGCTAACTTGAGTGTCAGGGTTGTAGAAAACTCAGCTTGAGTCTCAATTGTCCCTTCTTCCAAAGTGACCAGTTCTGCATTTGTACTGTCAAAATATGACTGCAACACAAGTGCTGTGAAGTTAGCTGAAGAGGTTTGTATTGTCTCATTGAATCTGAGAACAAGTATGCCAGCGTCAAAGTCAAAGGTATCGAATTGAACCAGCTCTGGTGAATTCTCATCAGGTTTAAACTCTTCAATAGCTAAGCACTGAGTCATATTGATCGAGAGACCAACTACATCAAAGATAGTTTGGGGAAGTATGCTGAGAAAGCAATCTGTGCCATTTGAATCACTTGAGCAAATGTTATAGCTCTTGATTGCATTGAGATCAATGTCACCAAATTGCACAACTATCTCATCGGAAAGATCTTCACTTTGTGCTCTGGTTAGCGAAAGCTGGCAGAGCACAAGGACTAAAACTATTAATAGACTTAAGCAGAATTTACCGAATGTGCTTTTCATTCCTTTGGTTTTCATGTTGCCCCTATAAAAATATGCCGAAAATACAGAGCGACAAATTCGCACACGTTTATAAATAAATACGCACGGCGCGCTTCAAAGAAAGCAAGCCCCGCCCTCTATTTCAGTGCCCCAAACAGTAACTCACCAAAAGAATCAAAAGTTCATAGTTCCAACCAGTAGTTTGGTAGAGAACGATGGCTCTGGCGAGCGAGATCTAAGTATGAAACCGTCTAGATTCAAATCCAAGAGACACCCTGATGTTTTTCTCGCATTGCTATGCAACGTCGGTCCAAACTGTGGTTCACGCCCACTTGAAACAGCCATGAATTTCAAAGGCAAAGGCGGGAAATGCTTTGTTTGTCGCCCCTTTTCTATGGTTACAGCCAAACATTCGTTACGCCTCTGCTGGTAGAGTGCAGACGAAGACATTGTCAGAAGTGCTGTTCTTTTCTTCGCTCTATAGCGTTCAACATTTGATTTTTCAGCGACCTCGCTTAGTAAAGACCTTTGGAGAGCAGTCTACAAATCTTTTGTTAGAGATCTTGGCTACAAAAATGGCCAAGTCGAGGGCCGTCCGCCTTCCAAGGTACGCTAACCATGCACGCCGGAAATTCCGGTTGGCGCTACACATGCATGTGCACGTTACTTTGTAGCGAGTCGCATTTATATACATTTAGGTGCCTTTTTTGTTGAGGAGCAGCCACGGTATCTATGCACTTAGTTAGTAGAACCTATGGTACGATAATATGTTGTTGAATATAGCCTAGTTTTACGTGGAATTATCTGCATTTTTGTTCAGTGGACCATCTCATCCAAGAAGATACCTCGTACTATTTGCCATCCTCCTTGCAACATTCATTGACAAAACAAGTGCGTTATGATAATATATATTTACACACACAGGGATGGACAGAATGGGTATATACAACTGAACCTCCTGATCATATACACAATCAATTCTGAAATATTTTCAGAATTTAATAAATATATTATGTCTTTCTGAAATAACAATGTACAGCAGACTGTGCACTGAGCTCTCTATTATATTCCTAAATGGATATTTCCATTTAGCTAGGTGTTATTAGTTATGAGATAAAAGTTTTTCCTACCTTATCATTTTAATAGAAGTTCCACAATAACAAATTTAAAGCTATAGAGAAATGGGAGAACCTGGCATAGTACATATCAATCCACAATATGATTTCTATCCAAAATGCATGGGTCCAAGCTGGTTTGGATAGAAGGTGGATAGTCAGTGCATTTTTAACACCCATATTCCTAACAAGATGATTAGAAAGATCTTGTTATGCATGAGTAAGGCTTTCCTGCTAAGGCACTATCAGTGTACAATGTGTACACATATAGCTGACTGTAATATGAAATTCATAGTCACATTGGTGATGTAATAATATGAATTGTGCAATTCATAATTCATAAAACAGCATCATGTCGATGTAAGCAGATGAATTCATATGTATTTGTTACTTCAACACAAATCCCAACACATGATACATACACTCTATTCAACATACCATTGTATTTAGGTGCCCAGGTAACTTTTACCACGTCAACTCTGGATCTGAACAACAATGTCTTGATACTTGAATTGCCAAGTCTTCAGTCTAGCTTGATGCCTGCAGACATAGACTGCACAAAGCTTAGGTTAGGTAGTACTATGAATGACTTTGCTGCTTTCGACCAGTATACATTGACCAATCCAGCTACCATACCTTCGACAATGAATGTTTCTTGTCCTTTGGGTGACGAGTTAAAGATTCTGATCGAAACTGATCCTGCATTTGGTACAGCACCTCCGGGTACCATGGCAGCTGCAGTGCTCTACATAGAGAGTGGAAATGGTATATTAGATACTGGTGGCACGGAAATAACTGCTGATAATGTAGTTGGAGCAAGCGTGGATAGTGTCATCATTGATGAAGAGCCACCTCAACTAATGACATTTACACAGTTTGACCTTGATGTTGGAAGTCTTGTATTCTCATTTACAGAGCCTATAAACATTGATCAATTTGCATTTGATGAGATGAAATTGGAAGATGACTTTCCTGATCCATCCTCTCTTAGTATTAGACTCAGTCCTGATACAATCTGTACTGTCACTGTCAACTGTACAAATAGTAGTTTTGTCTCATTCAAACTCACTACAAGTGATTTGAACAAAATCAAGCTTGAGCCAGGTCTGTGTACTGCAACAACAGATTGTGTTCCTAAGTTTAATGAAAGTTTTGTCACTGACATTGTTGGTAACATGATAATTGCATACGATCCAGCAAACCAGATAAATTTTCGGCTTGTAGAATTTATTGGAGACACAACTGGACCAATATTAGAAAACTTTGATTTAGATCTCTCTTCAGATGAGCTAACACTAGTGTTTGATGAGCCTGTGAGTGTCAGTTCCTTCATGGCCTCGGCAATATTTATCCAGGAGTCTTCAAGTGGAGGTGTATCAATACAACTCACTTCTGCAAGTGTAACTCTAGATAATGATGGCACTACTATAGTCATCTCGCTTAACAGAGATGCAGACAATCTCAAAATTTCCTCATTGGCTTCAAACCTTAACAACACATTCTTGTACTTCAGTGAAAGTGCAATCCAAGACCTGTTTGGTAACAATGTGAGTGCAATATTGAGTACAGATGCACAACAAGTTCGTACATTCACAAATGATTCTACCCCACCAATACTTTCTTCTTTTGTGTTGGATTTGGAAACCAATCAGTTTATTTTGACTTTTACTGAGCCAGTCCAAACTGACATTCTCAATACTTCCAGCTTCATTTTTTCTAACAGCTCCACCAGTCCCAGCATAGAATTGTCACTGAGCAATGCTACAGTGGCTGAAGGTACTGCAAACCTAAGTGCTATAGTTTATTTAGATATTGATGGTGATACACTCACTGCCATCAAGACAGATTCCCTGATAGGAATTGATGAGAGCAACACATATATGTCACTTTTGGTAGAGGCAGTGATGGATACATCAAACAATAGTAATGGTGAACAATTACAATTTGCTGGCAGTGTTGTTGATGATACCACAGCAGCTACTCTCATAGACTTTGGTCTGAACATGGAAGATGGTCTTCTGAGTTTAACATTTAATGATGTCATTGATGTTAGCTCACAAAGATTGAGGCGATCTGTGTCAATTCAACGTGGGTTGAGTGACAATGAACCATATGAATTGGAATATAGGTATCAAGACAGTGATATTGTTGGTGGTGCAACTGCTGATGGTACTATAGTCACTGTACGACTCAATGTTATGGATGTTATAGCACTGAAAGCAACCTTAGATCTGGCAACATTTGAAGGTGACTCATTCGTAACAATTCAAGCTGATACATTCAATGATTTACGTGGAGTGGATATAATTGCTGTTACTAATGACAATGCAATACAAGCCTCTACCTATATCCCAGACATGACCCCTCCCAAACTAACATCTTTTCACTTTGACCTCAATGTTGGTGAGATCCTTCTAACATTTGATGAGCCTGTTGATAATACATCCTTTATATTCGATCACTTTCTCCTGCAAGAGAATCAGACAAATGGCTCAGAGTATGTAGCATTAAGTGATGGAACAGTGATATCCAATGACCTTTTCACTGAAATTACACTCACTCCCAGCAGGTCTGATCTAAATTCTATCAAAATTAATAGCAACATTGCAACTACTGTTAACGCTGATGATGTGTACTTGCAACTTTTAGATGGAGCTGTTAATGACACTGCAAGCAACAGTATTAATGCTACATTTATAAACGACACATTTTCTGCCATCCAGGTGACAACGTTCACTCCTGATGGAGAACCACCAAAATTAGAAAGCTTTGTGCTTGACTTAAACGAAGGAGAAATCATTGTCACCTTTGATGAGGCTATAAATGTCACCACATTTGAAGCTAATCTGCTACAATTACAAAATGATGCTACTACAGATGGCTCTGCCACAATTATTCCAATCACGACTGCATCTATTACTCCTCAGGAAAATGGTGGAAGTTTTACACTCATACTTGCAGTTAGTGATACTAACATGATAAAACTGGATGCTGAAATTGGTGCAGTGGGGTCAACATTTATGCAAGCATTGGAAAATGTGGCAGTTGATACTGCTGGAAATATAGCTGCAGAACAAACCCCAATTGAAGCTACTGACATTATAGTTGATGTAACACCACCTGAACTTGACTGGTTTGTGCTAGATCTAGACAGTGATATATTGCAGCTTGTATTTGATGAACCCGTTAATGTCAGTTCTTTATTATTTGCACAATTTTCTCTCTACTCAACTGATAATATTAATATTGGCATTTCTATACCATTGATGGGAACACCTATTACATCTGACAGTAATGAAATTGAAGTAATGGTCACAGTGAGTGTTGCTCTTGAAATCAAGAACACTCCAGGTATTGGAATAGACCCCAGCAACACATACATTTACTTTCTAGCAGACTCAGTACATGACATTGCTGGGAATCTTATTGTAGCTAGACCAGATGCCTTACAAGCTTCACAGGTGATAGAAGATTTAACTGGACCCAAACTTGATTCATTTGACCTTGACATGAATACTGGTATACTTACTCTCAGATTTCCTGAACCAGTTGATCCATTGACATTTGATGGTCAATACATTACTGTGCAGGATAATGAAGCAGCTATTGAGCTTTATATGTTGACTGGTGGTAACCCAAATGAGACAAATAACTCAGCTATTGTTACAGTGCTTCTCTCAGATGATGATCTAAATGCTCTTAAAGCTAATATATTTCTAGCCACATCAGCTAATAACACCTACCTTGCCATTGGTTCAGCTGCTCTAAAGGACACTTTTGGAAATGAATTGACACCAATTATTGATGGCCAGGCAATACAAGTAACTTTATACACCAACGATACCAGCCCACCAACTGTTGATACATTTGATCTGAGGAATGCAGTTAATGGGATAGATGTATATTTAGTTGTAGTATTCTCTGAGACTATTAATGCTTCTACTGTTGACCCTACTAGTTTCAAACTTCTTGAAGCTCCAGGATCCAACAATAATTTGCAACTCACAGATGGAATTGTAAACGAAACCAATTCTGCTGAAATAGCAATTTTAATCTCAGACAATGATTTAGCCAACATTAAGAGTCAATATCCATTGGGGTCAAATATCAGTTTTGCATATATTAGTGCTACTCCTAATGCTGGGGTTGATATGGTGGGATTTGGTTCAGAAGAGGTTAGTGATGCTAATGCCACACAGGCTAGAAACATAACTGCTGATCTGATTCCACCTACTTTGGATACATTTGTGCTTGATATGAATGATGGTACACTTTCACTGACTTTTAAAGAGGTTGTTGTTCCAAATACATTCAATCTCTCATTGCTTCTACTTCAGAATAGTACTAGTGATGCATCCATTAACCAGACTATACAGGATAGCAATGTGAGGTCAACTATTGCAAACACTGTAGTTGTCATTGAACTATCTGATAATGATCTAAATGCAATCAAGGTAAATACTGACCTTGGGACTGTAGAATCAAACACATTCATATCCTTCCTTGAAGGAATTGTTGAAGACAGAGCAGAAAATATGGCATTTTCAATAGAGCCTGACATGGCACAGCAAGCGGCACAATTGATTCCAGATACAACACTTTCCAACCTGCTATACTTTGATCTTGACATGGACAATGGCATTTTGACACTTGAGTTTGATGAAGCTGTGGATGTATCTACACTCAATCTAGACCAAATTGAAATCCAAGATGATCAATCTAGTCCATCTGTAATTCGTACACTGACAGATATTGCTGCTGATCAACCACCAAGGACAGATGCTAATGGACCAATTGTCACTATTCCTCTTCCTAGTGTGGATTTGTTTTTTATTCAGAGGCAAACTAATCTTGCCATTGACAATCAAACCACATATCTTGTAATTCTCAACTTTGCCATTTTTGATATGAATAACAATAGAGTTGTTCGAATACCTAACATTGATGCTTTGGAAGTCCGAGATTACACACCAGATATAACACCACCTTATCTCACTGGATTTCACATGGACCTAGATCATGCCAGAATGTACCTTACATTCAATGAAGCCATTCAAACTGTCCAATCACCACCAACAGGCTATATCAATATTTCATCTGATCTACAAAGGAGTGATTTTGTTGAAATTTCAAGCAATGCAGGAATCAGAAGTGGAGACAACAACAATCAAGTTCAGATCAACTTTGAAAATGAAGAATACTTCACAATCATTCTTTCAGAAAGCTGTAACAATAATATCAGCTGCTTTGTATCACTACAGGAAGGAACAGTGACAGATTATGTTTCACTTGGGAATACAGGAAGTTCTGTAACTAATCCTTTCATGGCCACTGACTTTACAGTTGATACAAATGCACCAGATCTTGTTTTGTTTGAAGAGTTCAATCTCAAAGACAGCTATTTACTGTTGCAGTTCAATGAGCCTGTAAATGCGAGCACATTTAATGCAAATCAAATTCAATTGCAAACTCTTTACACTGAGCCATTTAGTGCAGTGACCCTCATTAATGCCACTGCTGAAGGAATCGATGAATTCTTCACTATAGTTCAAATAAACTTGACCAAAGCAGAAGTAGACAATATCAAGCTAGATGGGAATGTCTGTTCAAGACGCTACAATTGTTATGTGAGCTTCTTGAGTGGTTCTGCCATCACTGATATTGCTGGAAATCTGGTCAGTACAAGTACTGGGGATAATCCAGTTATGCAATTTACACTCGATACAGACCGCCCAACATTAGAAGATTATACTCTAGACTTGAATACTGCTGTATTAACATTAACATTCAATGAGCCAGTGGCATATGAATCGCTTAATGCTGATCAAATAGGTCTTCAGTCTTCCTCAGATGGCACTCAGGAAACTACAACTGTGTACCAGCTGACTGGAGGTATAAGCATGGGTCCAAATGACCTTGAAGTAGATATTGTTTTGACAGAAGATGATATCTGTGCCATCAAAGCTGATGATAGTCTAGCTACAAGTGCCAATGATACATACATCTACTTCAATGCAACTGTAATCACTGACTTAGCCCATGAGCCACTTAATGCAATGCCCATTGCAATTGGTGATGGATATCCTGTAACAATGTACATAAATGATTCAACAGCACCTAGATTAAGTGAGTTTCAACTTGACTTGAACAATGATCGTGTTTTACTAACATTCAATGAGCCCATTCGAACAACATCACTTACAAATTTCTCATTGTTCACACTCCACACTGGAGAAATGCCAACTCCAATGCAAACTGTTACTTTGTCAGGTGGTACAAGAGTTACAAATAATGATGGTGAGAAAGTAATTATGGTTATGTTGTTGGAAGATGATGTGACTGAGATTAAATTGAACTCATTGCTAGCCACAGGAACTTCCAATACTTATTTATCGGTGGAAGCTGGTGTTGTTGATGACATGGCTGGAAATATTATGAAGAGTGATACATATATTCAAGCTAGTTCATTCATATCTGATGAAACTCGACCCCAGTTAATATCTTTTTCACTTGACATGAACACTGGTCTTTTAAACTTAACATTTGATGATGTGATGGTTGCTAACACATTTAATCCCACTGCTTTCAGGATTCAAAGCTTTATTCGATCTACAAGAGATATTTACTATACTTTGATGAACTCAAACACCAGTGATGATGATGGTTACACATTTTCTGTGCAACTCAGTACTGTAGACTTTCTTGGAATTAAGCTAGTTGCTGGATTAGCTAGGAGCAAGGAGAGTAGTTGGCTTACTATGCAGGCATTTGGTATAGATGATGTTGAAGGTACAGATGTATTGGCTATCACTGATGGAAAAGCATTACAAGTGACTAACTACACAACAGATGATGTTCCCCCTCAGTTAGTATCATTCTTATTGGATCTCAATGTAGGGTCTCTGAATCTGACATTTGATGATTTTGTGAACCAAAACAGTCTGATTTTCTCTGACTTAACCCTTCAAAACAGCACAACTCGAGGTAATTCATTTCTTACTCTGTCAGATGGAGATGTGGGCATATCTGAAGATGGAACTATAGTTTTTGTTTATCTAAGCAATGATGACCTCAACAATTTGAAGGCAGACCTTAATTTGGGTACAACAACTGCAAACACATATATCACTGTCATGGATGGTGCCATTGAAGATCTTTTTAATAACTCATTTTATCCTGGTATACTTGATGGAGGTGCAAGAATGGCTAGTAATGTAACCACAGACATGACAGACATTGTACTTGTTAACTTTGATTTGGATATGAATTCTGGAGTACTCTATCTTACTTTTGATGAAACGTATTCACCAGGCACTTTCAATATCACAGCAATAACTTTCCAAGGATCAATGAATAGAACCACATTGACTGATTCAATTACACTGGTTGATTCGAGTGACATACTATTCACTAGTAACACAGAGATTGAAATTAATCTCTCACTTTATGATTTGAGTGAACTCAAAGCCAGTAGAGATGTAGCAACCCAGAAGTCTTCTACATACATCAGTGTGACATCTTACCTCATTGAAGATTATAGTGGAAACCCTACTGCTGCAATACCTGAAGATGTTGGAATGAGAGTAGACACGTACACTGCTGATATCATTCGACCAATGCTCTCAAACTACACAGTTGATCTGGACTCTGGAAACTTATTGATTACATTTGATGAAGTGGTTGACCCATTGACACTAAACCTTACTGTCTGGAAATTCCAAGATTTCAGTATCAACCCTACCAAAACCTACACACTAAAGTTTAACAACTATGACTCAGACATTCCTAGTGTGTCACTGAATGTTGCCCTTAGTGAAACTGATCTGAATAGCATCAAAGGTGTGACTGAACTGGTTACTGATCGTTCTGATACTTTTGTCACCTTTCCTGATACATTTATATCAGACATGGCTGGTAACATGATTAATGCTGAGTCATCTGGCATCCAAGCTATTGACTTTGTATTGGATGAAACACTACCAGAGCTATTGATGTATTCCCTGGACATGGATCGAGGGGTATTGTTGCTTAATTTTTCTGAGATAGTCAATGGTGATACACTTGATCTGAGCGCATTTATCCTGCAAAATCATCCCAACTCCTCACAAGCTACTGAAAGTGTGACACTTGAATTCACTTCAATTCAGGGTAATCGTGAAAACTATGAAATTGATCTAGCAAGGGAAGATATAAACTATATTAAATTGAACACGTCCCTTGCAACTGAATTCGAAAATACATATCTCTCATTTTCCAATGGCTCAGTTACAGATATGTTGGACAATCAGATAGTTGGAGAAGATGGTAAAATGGTGGTAGACTTCATTCCGGACACAACAGGGCCTGTGATTCAGGATTTTATTCTTGATTTTGGGCTAGGAAGAATTGAATTAAACTTTTCTGAACCTGTTGATGTATCCACTTTTCAGGTGACATCTTATACAATCATCAATGATACTATCAAAGAAGGATTTTTAAACTTTACATTATCTCAAGATAGTGTAGTTTCAGGAGACAATGGTGACATTGTATACATAAATATTGGAATTGAGGATTTGAACAATATTAAACGAATTCGTGGGCTTGCTACAGTGTTAGAAGACACATTTCTCACTGTTACTTCAACTGGTGTTCAGGATATGATGAGCAACCCAGTTCAAGCAATAACATCAGAGAATGCAATTCAAGCATCAAATCTCCTCCCTGACACAGTAGGACCGAGAGTAACCAAGTTTATTCTAGACTTGGATGATGGAACTCTTGATCTAACATTCAGTGAAACAGCTAATACCAGTTCCATTATGTTGAATTTGTTTAGTATTCAAGACACTCAAACTAATCCCAATGTACAGTACACCCTTACAGATGGTAGTTTTCCAGATGTGAATGACATCAAAATCACTATTGATCTCTCTGGTCCTGATCTTGACCAAATTAAGGTGTTGAATGTGGCAAATGATGAAAGTGACACTTACCTGTTTATAGATGATAATGGTGTTGCTGATGCAGCCGGTAACTTGGCAGTTGCTAACACACTTAAAGCTTCCAATGTGATTGATGACCAAAGTGCCCCTCTACTTGATGCTTTTGAATTAGATATGGACGAGGGTGTGATTACCTTGAGTTTTAATGAGGCTGTGGACATCGACACTTTTATTTTGAATGAACTTCTCTTGGCTGAAGATGAAGGTGACAACACTGGAATTCGATTCATTCCACAGGATAGTGTGGTTGACAATCCTGGCCTGAGAGATCTGCTTATAACATTGACAAATTCTGAACTGAATGAGATAAAACGTATGCAACTTTGCAGAGATAATGAGACGTGTTTCCTCTCATTTCCACAAAGAGGTTCTGCAAATTCTCTGCTCAGTGATATTGCTGGAAATCCTATTGCAGATGAATTTATTGGCATACCAGTAAGTAACTATACTCCGGACACAACTTCTCCAACACTCACCAGGTTCCATACACTTGACCTTAATACTGGGTTTATCATTCTTGAGTTTAATGAAGTTATCAATGTCAGCAGTGTTAATCTATCAGTCCTAAGAGCGGATAATTGGTATGATTCAGATAATGTTGATGATACCTATACCTTAACTGATGGAGGGATAGAGAACAAGAACTCAATCTTTGTAAATTTCACAATAACTACTAGTGATCTAAACTCTGTAAAGTCACTGAAAGGTTTGTGTAGTACCGGCCAAGATTGCTACATTCGATTCAATTCAAGTCTATTAGATGATATGGCTGGAAATTCCATTGAAGCCATTGATATTGATCTGGATTTTGATGAATCCCATTTACCTGATACATTTATTGATGATACCACTGCACCAATTTTGATTTCCTATGACCTTGATCTGGACACTGGTATGTTTACGTTTAGATTTGATGAGCCAGTAACACCAACAACACTGGGAGCTGATGCATTAACAGTGCAAAACTCACAGACAAATTCTTCGGTATCATATAGAATTATTTCCAGTAGAACAGACGGTATTCTTTTAGACAACACTCTTAATGTAACCATTAGTGAATCAGATCTGATAAAAGTCAAATCGTATCGAAATTTAGCAACTAAACGTGACAATACATTCATATCATACACATCAGAGTTTATTCGTGATACCTCAAGCTTTCAATTGCAAGAGAATGGTGCTGACTTAATTCCAATTGATGCTCGCAATAACACAGATGGCCTTCAAGTGAACACTGTTTATCCAGATGAAACTAATCCAGAAATAAAGGAGTTTGTAGAACTTGACCTTAATTCTGGTCGTTTTAAAATTTCCTTTAACGAGCCAGTAGATATTGACACATTCAATGCAATGTCATTTACTCTCCAGTCATCTAGTAATGGCGGTAGTATACTAACTCTTACTGATGGCTCAATACAGTACAGTGAAGATGTTGATGACCTTACTGAAATAGATGTTGAACTGGATCCCCTCGACTTACAGGAGTTAAAATTAGATATTAACCTTGGCACGGAAGAACAAGACTCATATATCTATTTCAGTGCTGGAGCAATTGATGATGTTGCTGGGAACCCAGTTGTAGCAATACAGAACACATCTGCTGAAAGAATTGTTAATGGAGGTTACATTCGTGATACAACTCCACCAAGTTTGTCTTATTTTTCATTGGACATGGATGAAGGAGTTTTACACCTGTCATTTGATGATATCATGGATGCTAGCAGTTTTGATGTTACTCGCATCAGTTTTCAAACAACTGAGGTATCAAATGAGGAGTCATATGAACTGACAGGCGGTGATACCACAACAGAGAATGGATACAACATAACTGTAAACCTTACAGAAACTGATCTTAATGAGCTGAAAGCTTCAGGAGACCTTGGTAAAGATGAGAGTAGTACTTTCATTGTGATGCCACCAAACACCATCACAGATATTGCTGGTGTTGAGTTAATTGGTATCACTGAAACAAGTGCTAGAATAGTAGATGATTATAGACCTGATGAGACCTCTCCAGAGCTTATAAGTTTCATTTTTGATCTTGGAGGTGGCCTATTGCAACTCAATTTTACTGAAGCAGTTGATCTAACAATGTATGAGCCCACTCAGATCACACTACAGAATTCTGCTAACATTTCTGCCTTTCCAAACACCGTCCAATACAACATAACTAGTGCTGTTCTTGAATCAGTTGGAGACAGTAGACAGATATACAACTTCATTCCATCACTCACTGATATCAATAATATCAAGGCTGAGTTGGACCTTGGGACTAACCAAAATGATACATATATTGTTTTTCCTAGTACAGCATTTCAGGATCTTTTTGGAAACTTAGTGATACCTATTACAGTGACTGATGCAAAGCAAACATTCAGTTTTGAAGAAGATATGACAGCACCAACTCTTACATCCTATGTATTTGATCTAGATAGTGGAATACTGAGTTTAACATTTTCTGAATCGATTCAAATTTCTACTTTTAACTACACTGGACTATCAATTCGTAGTTTTCCATCATCGAGCTCAGAAGTGTATAGTTTAACTGATGGTAACACTGATACAAAATCTGGAAATGTGATTGTGATTGATATTAGCACTAATGACTTGAATGGCATCAAGGCTAATTCAGATCTTGCAACTGCCAAAGAAGATGATAACACATATCTTGTCATCAGGGATGACACATACGAAGATACAAGTGGTAACCCAGGACAGGTTTATCCACCAAACAGTGCTACATCTCCCTCAAATTTTATAAATGACACTACTCCACCAGAGCTAAATGCTTTTACCTTTGACTTGGGTACTGGATTGTTTCATCTCACTTTCTCCGAGACAGTTGACCCAGACACACTCAATCCAGATGCATTTGGTCTTCAAAGTGCACCAGCTTTTCCTGTTCACTCAATTGCATTGTCTGGTATTACCACCAACTCTAGTAGAGGGCCCGAGATATATGCATTTTTGTATGGCCCAGACTTGGATGTTATCAAGCAGAGCCCAGGGTTTGCAACAGCACGTGGAAACACATATCTAAGTATTGGTAATGGTACAGTTGAAGATATGGCAGGGAATTTGTTGGTTGGTATTCCAAGTAATGATGCACTTCAGACAACAATGTTTGTGGAGGATAATATAGCCCCTGAGCTTGTGAGCTTCACTCTTGACATGGACACAGGTGCACTCAACCTGTCTTTTTCTGAGAGTGTCCTAACCGAGGGAATTTTAGATCTTACATCTATCACTTTGCAGACAAATGATGACCCAACTGAAAACTATACTCTTACAGGAGGAGCATTTCTTGAAAATGGGCCTCTCCCATTACTTCCAATCCAACTCAGTACTGAGGATCTTAATTCCATAAAAGACTTTACTGATCTCGCAAAGTCAACTGATTCTACCTATATTTCAATTGCAGCTGATGCAACGCTAGATGTAAGTGATATTCCTTTGATTGAAAGTCCTGCAAATGATCCTGTACAAGCTAGCAATGTGAAGCCAGATGTTACTCCACCTGAACTTGTTGGTTTTGAAATTCGGTTAATAGAAGAGCCACTTCAATTTATATTCACTTTCAATGAGACAATTCTTGAAGATTCAGTTGATTTGACTTCTTTTCAGCTTCATGACGGCTCTGGCTTTGTAACTATTTCTTTAGATGGGAACTTTTATCGTGAAACATTGACTGTCCTAGTTGTTAATGTTTCTGAAACTATTCTCAATTTAATTCGCTCTGACATGAATTTAGCAAGGGATAGCTCTTCAACTGTGTTCAACATACAAAGTGATGCAGTAAAGGATGCCTTTGAAGTAGGTTTTACTGGAACATCTGATGTTATAGCAACCAAATATAATGCAGATCTTGTTCCACCAACAATATTGGAGTACACATTTGACTTAGACAATGGTGAAATTGTCCTTACTTTTGATGAAAATGTCCAAGGTGAAAATTTAAACACATCATCTATCAGCCTAGTGGATACAATTGGTTCCACTTCAGAGACCAAAATAGAAGTACTTTCCTATTTAGTTGTGTCCAGTAACACTGTTAAACTCAGGCTCAAAGATAGCAGTATCAATGAGATTAAAACAAACACAGATTTGGCCACAGATAATGAGACAACATACATAATTCATGATGAAGGCTTGGTCTGTGATATTGCTAACAACTGTGCTGAAGAGAGATTAGCTGCTTCAGCTAAAGAAGTCACCACTTATATCCGAGATACCACATCCCCTGAGCTGGACAGGTTTGATCTTGTTGCTAATACTCGGGAGTTAACTCTGTACTTTAATGAGGTAGTGAATGCTACTAGTCTTGATCCAAGACAAATAACATTTCAAAACACTGATGTTTCATATCCCACTCGTGAGTACACTTTAACAAATGGATCCATAGAAAGCAATGATGGACTTACTATTCAAATGATTATCAGTGTTGAAGATAAGAACAACATAAAAGCATTGGGTGACTTACTCACAGAAGCTGGAAATACATATATCAGTATCACTTCTGAATTGGTGCTAGATATGGCAGGAAATACTGTTGAAGAAATACGACCGAGAGATGCAAAACCAGTTAATCTATTTCTTGCTGACACTGATCATCCACAAATTGTTAGTGCAAGCCTTGATTTGAATAGTGGTGTATTCACTTTAGACTTTAATGAAACAGTGAATATCACCAGCTTAGATGTCAGTGAGATTGCATTATCTTATGGTACTACAAGATATGTTCTCACTGACTCAGAGCCGATGACACCAATGCTAGATCCAAATATGCCAGCGTCTATTAATATATCACTGTCTTATACAGATCTGAATATGATTAAATCATTGTCACTGTGCACTAGTGCTATAGCAAATGATTGCCAATTATCATATTCATCAACACTTGTGAGTGACTTTGCTGATCGTCCAATTATTGAAAGACCATCGACCACTCCTCTAGCTGTTATTGTAAAGGATGATATTACAGGACCAATTCTCAATGAATTTAAATCTATTGACTTTATTGAGGGTACTGTGACCCTAGTCTTTAATGAACCTGTTGACAATGCTACTCTAAATGCATCAAATCTGGTCTTTCAAAGTCTTTTCACAAATCCAGCAGCTACACATGGTATTCAAAATGCAACAGTAGAAAGTACTGGACTTACATCAGTCACAATTGCATTGATGCCCTATGATTTTTTTGCCCTACAAGAAGAGGTTGCACTCTGTACCGGTCGAGGTAACTGCTATGTGAGACTCTATGAAGGATTTATAGTTGATTTGTTTGGAAATACCAACATGGAAGTTGAGGATGGCTTCCCTGGAAAAATTGTTACAAGCTTTGTAATGGATGAAACCAATCCATCTTTGGAAGAGTTCAATTTTGACATGAACAATGGTGTACTATCTCTTTTCTTCAGTGAACCAGTGAGTATCAGCTCGTTGAATGTAATGGCAATCACAATTCAGGCAAAAAACAACACTATGTTGGAATCTGAATACTATCAACTGACTGATGGTAGTGCAACTGCAAGTGATGGAGATCGTGCAGTTCACATTCAGCTTGTGCCTGATGACATCAATGAACTAAAATTGCGTTCATTTGCATCTAATGAGAACGACACTTATATTTCACTTGAAAGTAGCACAATAACTGACACTTCATTGAACTCTGTAAATACTATTCTAAGGAGCAGTGCAAAGCAAGTATTGAACTACACAAAGGATTCCAGTCCCCCCATTCTCATGTCTTTCTCTATTGATATTGATTCAGATACCCTTTTACTTTCTTTTGATGAACCTATATCCATTGATAGTGTCATATTCTCAGCCATGATTCTGCAGTCAGATGAAGTCTTACCATCTGTATCTATCAGACTTCGTGAGGGAATCATTACTAATAATGACAGTGCAGCTACTGTGGCATCTCTGCTTTTGCATCCCACTGATGTTGCTGAAATCAAGCTCAATGAACTTATTGCTACCACTGAGAGTAACACATACTTAAATATTTCACAGAATGCTCTTACCGATGTAGCAGGAAATGAGATTGAACAGACTGGGCCATTATCTGCAGGTGAACATCAAGCTGACATCAGCCGACCACAGCTTGACTATTTTAGCCTTGATATCCAAAAAGGCATCATGAACATAACCTTTGATGATGTGGTCAATGCAAGTACTTTTGATGCAACAGCCTTCACTATTCAATCAAGTATAGAAGCAACTGTAGATGAAGTAGTGGCCTTGTCAAGTTCAACCAACACTAGTAGTGAAGACGGTTATACCATAGTTGTAGATATTTCAACACAGGATTTAATAAGCATTCGAGACATTGAAAATTTGGCAACATCAAAGGAGAATACATTCCTTACAATGCAAGCATATGCTATTGATGATATTTTTGGTACAGATGTTTTGGCTATAACAGATGGTAAAGCACTTCAGGTGCAATCATTTTATCCAGATAATGACCCACCTGAGCTTGAATACTTTGATCTTGATTTAAATGAAGGCATATTATTGTTGAAACTTTCTGACCTAGTCAACCAATCAACATTTAATTCTGGGGCCCTCATCCTGTATGGAATGAACATGGTATCTCCACCCAGTTTAACTATTTCAGGAGGAATTGTAACACGATTGAGTGATGGGTGTACAATTTCATTGAAATTGTCTGACAGTGATATTGATTCAGTGATGAATATGGCTGATCTTGGAACATCGGTAGAGAATACCTTTCTCACTCTAGAAGAGAGTTATATTACTGATCTGGCAGGAAACCAAGCTCCAGCTGTAACCACTCCTGAGATGGTCAGAATGGTTATAAATGATACCACAGGTCCTAAACTTGAGCAATTCAATTTTGACCTTAACAATGGAATATTAGAAATTACCCTAAATGAACTAGCAGTAGCAGACTCTTTCAATGTTATCTACATCTCATTCCAGGGTGAATCAAATGTCACAGAAAATATGGATAGTATCTATACACTTAGCTCAGAGACAACGCTATTTTTAAACAACAACAGCCGAACCTTTGAAATTGTGCTATCTGACAATGATTTGAATAACCTGAAAGCAAACCCTTTAGTGGGTACCTCTAGAGACACTACTTATATCAGTTTCAATGGTCCAGTTTTTCTCGATATAAGTGGTAATGCTGCTATGAACATCAGCCTTGAGTTAGCCAGACAGGCTCGCACATATATGCCAGATATTACTCCACCTACTCTTGTTGATTTTGATCTTGATATGAATGCCAGTGAGATCGTCTTCACGTTCAGTGAAACTGTTGATCTAACATCATTAGATTTTTCAGAAGTATTACTACAAGGTAGTCAGGATGGCCTTTCTGGAAGCATGTACACCCTTTTGAATGGAGAAGTTGCTGAAGACTATGCCAAAACAATTGTCATTTCAATCTCAAATGAGGATTTATTTGAGTTACAACTGCGTTCTGATCTTGCAACTATGAAAGAAGATACTTTCATATCAGTCACATCTATGGCAGTTAAAGACTCAGCTGGTGTAGACATTGAGGAAATAGCTATGAGTGAGGCAAAACAAGTTAAAAACTTTACTGCAGACTTTCTACCTCCTGAATTGGTCAGCTTTAATCTAGATTTAAACATTGGATTCCTAAACCTGACTTTCAGTGAAGTTGTTAATACATCAAGTTTCACTCCAACTCTTGTACATTTTTCTGAATCCGTTGATCTTATCAGTGCTCTACATCTAAATGATACCTCTCCAGAACAGAACAATGAGCAATTTATTAATGTTGAGCTTTCCAATCATGATTTAAATAGACTTAAATCTGAGGCAAAAGTTGGAAAGTCCAGAAGTACTACATACATTTTTCTAGACAATGGAGCAGTGACAGACACTTTTGAAAACAACATCAGTAGTGTTGACAGTGCTTTGAAAGTTCGTACGCTTGTACTTGATACCACTTCACCAAAAGTGCAAGGATTTGAGCTTGATATTGGTGCAAGAAGACTTGTGTTGTATTTTAATGAATTCATAAATGGAACAGTTTTCACTCCAACATCTCTTACCATCATCAATGGAACTGGTAGTCTATCTGAGTCATCTTACTATCGTTTAACCACTTCAAGCAGAGTATTTAGCACATTAGAAAATAGGATAGAAATATCTATTGGAAGTGATGACTTCAACATGATTTCAGGCATAATAGAATTGGCTACAAAGGAAGACAATACCTTCCTTCTTCTCGATGGAGCAGCTGTTATAGATCTATTTAATAATCCACTTTTTGCAATACGTGCTAGAAATCCTTTCCAAGTGACTGCTTTTGAGCAAGATAATGAGCGACCCTCACTATCTGCTTTTACAATTGACATGGATGCAGGCAGTCTTTCACTTACATTCACTGAAGCTGTTAATGAGCCCTCCCTAGATGCATCTGGAATAACACTTTATAGTACACAAGGTGAGGTTTTAGGACGGGAAGAATTGCAACTGAGAGACTCAAACTCAGATCGAACTGCCCCTAACATTGTCCTGTTAATAATCTCTCCTGAAGATTTGAATAGTCTCAAAGCAATGAATAGTCTGGCAAAAAATCGAGAAAGTACATTCATTGCTATTTCGTCAAATGTAATTACTGATACTGCAGAGTTGATGGTGACACCTATTGATCAAAGTAATGCAACAATGGCAGATGTTTTTATAAATGACACTAGCAGCCCTAAGCTAGAAACATTCTCTCTTGATCTCAACACTGGTATAATGACCTTGGTTTTTAATGAGACAATTGATGTGACTACACTTAATCTCACTACACTTTTGTTGCAAAGCATTCGATTTTTTGGTGGCACAGAAGTGAATTTTCCAACCACTTCACAACCTTCAATCAACAGTGCAGCAGTTGAAGTAACCATTAGTAGGACCGACCTTAATGAGATTAAACGACTTCCACTTTGCACTGAAGCAATGGATTGCTACATATCTTTTCCTTCCACATCTGTTAATGATGTTGCTGGAAATCCAGTAACTGCAATATCACGTGACCAGGCAGAAATGGCTAATTTTACTAGTGATGAAACTGCCCCATTCTTAGAGGAATTTGAGATATTTGATTTGAATGCTGGTAATTTCACTCTCAAATTTTCAGAAACTGTTAATATTACATCATTTCAACCTACCGAAATACGACTTCAAGAAGATTTCAGCTCTGGGTTTGAAGTCTTCACTCTTACTACTGGTGAATACCCTGCAGTTAACAGTGATGTTATCACAGTAATGCTTAGTGAGTCAGACCTAAATTCCATCAAGTACTTTGAAAATTTGTGTCATGAAAGTAACAGTCGATGTTGGATTAGATTCAACAGTAGTCTGGTATCAGATATGGCTGGTAATAATGTTTCACCTGCAGAAAATACAGATGATATATTTTCTGCTGATGTTCGCCACAGAGCTGAAGAACTGATACTTGATACCACAAGGCCTACATTGGATAGTTTTGTCTTTGATTTGTCAAATGAAAGTATTACTCTTTCTTTTAGTGAAACTGTTGATGCAGGAGAGTTTTATCCACAGTATATAACGATTCAAGATAATATGACTGCCAATCAGTCGTATCCACTCGCAGCTGGTACAATTAATACGGAATTCACAGCTCAAACCTCAGTAACCTTCAATATGATATCCAGTGATATCACCGAGTTGCAAGCTAATATTCTACTTGCTACAAATGAAGAAGATACATACATTACATTCACTAGTGAACTTGTAAAAGACACCTCAGGGAATGAGGTAGTACCAGCTATTGATGTTGAAAGTGCCATTAAAGTT
>CAXHUQ010001411.1:0-17878 GCA_964020085.1 Micromussa lordhowensis | reverse complement strand
GACTATCGTAAAATAAGAAGAAATGTATGAAAAAATTCGGTACATGCGCAGTAACGACAAATTCAACGTACGCGCCTCAAATTGTGCACACTGTAAACTTAGACAGAAACAAACAACTTGTGTAAATTTTGTAGTAAAACGTTAAAAACACATGAAAAGGCAGTATTTTGAAATTTTAAGACAATGTATTGGAAAATTACGATGTTTAGAGCATGCGCAGTAACTACCAATTGAACGTACGAACATGAAATTGTGCACACTGTAAACTTAGACACAGGCAAACAACTTGTATAAATTTTGTGGTTAAAAAGTAAAAACACACGAAAATATAATACTTTGAAATTTGAAGAGAATGTATGGGGAAATGTTTATTGAAAAATGCAGCACATGCGCAGTAATGACCAATTGAACGTACGAAAATGACATTATACACACTGTAAACTTCGACACAGACAAACAACTTGTATAAATTTTGTGGCTAAAAGGTAAAAAGACACGGAAATATAATACTTTGAAATTTTAAGACAATCGATGGGAAAGTGTTTGCGCGGGAACTGTTGTGTGCACATTCCACGTTCCGTTCTTATAGGATTTAAAATGCTTACAAGGGGGAACAAACTCTTAATTGTGCAAGGAATAAGTCTTACCCGTCCAAGGAGCGAATTTTCTGATTCAGAAGTGCAGCTTATGCGAAATAAATTGAAATCGAGTTCGGCAATTTCAAGTGTTCGCCGCGCGCGTGAATTTTGTAAAATGAGCATAGTTAACTCGAAGTGTAATATTTCCTCTAAAAAGCAGGTATACAACTATATTCTTCCGTATAAGCAAACCCTACAGAATCTAGTACACTGAAAATCTGAATTCTCTTTTCAAGTATACACTATAACTGTGTACTGAAATGTTGAACAGCCATATTTAAACAAGTGCTCAGTTATAAGGTGAAGTTTCGCACTTGTGAAATGATGGTACACGTTCTGTCTGTGTGTCCTGTCCTTTGGATTGTTACTAGAAATCGCTCTGAATTCTTCTAAAGTATATAACTATGCGTTATATGACCGGTTTACAAAATTCAATTGGTAATTGTATCATAGAAAAAACGCGCTTCGAATAGTCATGTTTTGCTTATCATGGAATACGGCTAAGTGTCCTACTTTGAAACACGCGAGTAACTTTCCTTGTGAAATATTTAACTTAAGCACTTCATATTAGGCAGGCGATAACGATGAACAGTTCTAAACAAGTACTGGGAATTTTGTTGTCAAACTTTAAAAAATGAGGAAACGCGGAAGCGCGGAAACGCGGAAACGCGGAAGCTCATAGACATAAATTCTCACCGGAGTGTACATTTTCGAAATCCGAGTAGATACATATACAGTCATACCTCTATCACACGTACACCGAAAGGACAGAGCGAGGTGTCCCTATTTGAGAGGTTTCTATTTTGCAGGTCATTATTATAATCACATCTCTTAAACGAAAATGGTGATCTATCATTTCAATTTTATTTTCCGAAACAGTGCTTGGTAGAGAACATTCAGGTAAATTTTCAAAAAAACTCATCGCTAAATTTTATTTCTCAGGAATCACCTTAAATGGCGCCGAGTGGATCCCTTAGGCAAAAGTTTTGACTAATTAACTCTGGTTTCGTTCGATTTTTCTGAAATTTTAACACAATAAAGATGGATTGCTAAGAAACATATTTAGTCTTTGCCGATGTATAGTAGCTATTAACTCTAAAGAGATATATCGCTTCGAAGTCGGTGATTTGAAGTCGTTGGATTCGAACGAAGAGAATACTAAATACGCTAAAAAGGTGTTGAGTGAGGGCTATGGACTCAGTGAAAGGTTCCAGCAATTCTACTTTTCTAGAAAAAGATCAACTCTTCCACTTGAAAAGAGCAGAAAATTTAACTTTCCGCATTAATTTTTAGCGATCTCTTTTAAGACAATCGATGGGAAAGTGTTTGCGCGGGAACTGTTGTGTGCACATTCCACGTTCCGTTCTTATAGGATTTAAAATGCTTACAAGGGGGAACAAACTCTTAATTGTGCAAGGAATAAGTCTTACCCGTCCAAGGAGCGAATTTTCTGATTCAGAAGTGCAGCTTATGCGAAATAAATTGAAATCGAGTTCGGCAATTTCAAGTGTACGGCGCGCGCGTGAATTTTGTAAAATGAGCATAGTTAACTCGAAGTGTAATATTTCCTCTAAAAAGCAGGTATACAACTATATTCTTCCGTATAAGCAAACCCTAAAGAATCTAGTACACTGAAAATCTGAATTCTCTTTTCAAGTATACACTATAACTGTGTACTGAAATGTTGAACAGCGATATTTAAACAAGTACTCAGTTATAAGGTGAAGTTTCGCACTTGTGAAATGATGGTACACGTTCTGTCTGTGTGTCCTGTCCTTTGGATTGTTACTAGAAATCGCTCTGAATTCTTCTAAAGTATATAACTATGCGTTATATGACCGGTTTACAAAATTCAATTGGTAATTGTATCATAGAAAAAACGCGCTTCGAATAGTCATGTTTTGCTTATCATGGAATACGGCTAAGTGTCCTACTTTGAAACACGCGAGTAACTTTCCTTGTGAAATATTTAACTTAAGCACTTCATATTAGGCAGGCGATAACGATGAACAGTTCTAAACAAGTACTGGGAATTTTGTTGTCAAACTTTAAAAAATGAGGAAACGCGGAAGCGCGGAAACGCGGAAGCTCATAGACATAAATTCTCACCGGAGTGTACATTTTCGAAATCCGAGTAGATACATATACAGTCATACCTCTATCACACGTACACCGAAAGGACAGAGCGAGGTGTCCCTATTTGAGAGGTTTCTATTTTGCAGGTCATTATTATAATCACATCTCTTAAACGAAAATGGTGATCTATCATTTTAATTTTATTTTCCGAAACAGTGCTTGGTAGAGAACATTCAGGTAAATTTTCAAAAAAAATCATCGCTAAATTTTATTTCTCAGGAATCACCTTAAATGGCGCCGAGTGGATCCCTTAGGCAAAAGTTTTGACTAGATGATGGGATGCAAAAGAGAGAAAACACTTATTTGCGCTAATATTCAAGTCATTACTGCACTTTTCAATAACATGCGGACTCTAAAACATTTTTAGAGCATGGCATAATGGCTCATAGCCCATGATCGCTAAGCCAATGAAAACTCTTGAATATTAAATTATTTGCAGATAAAAAATACTAAAAAGGCAAACTGTCAGAATCAAACAAGACTCTTCAGGGGATTTAATGACAATAATATTCATAACCATGCTTTATATACTATAAAATTTACATAATTACCATTTGAAATGTCTAAATGGCAAGGTTTGGGCTAGAGGCTTAAGATAAAATTCGGTAAATGCTGAAAGGTTTTCAATGGCGGTGCGCAGCACGATGTAATGAGCCGAAGGGGATTCCCCTGGATGGGTTTTGATGGTTCCAAAAGCCTTGTCAGGCTTGGCATTGCCATTGACAACCCAATTAGCAATTTCTTCTTATATATATAGAAATATATAAAGGTAGAATAAACAGAAGAAGATGCGAACTTTTCTCTTTGTGGTCTTTAATACATGGACGTTTCGCCCGTTCGGGCTTCTTCAGCACTTACAAAATCGATACTTGGATGTTGGTTAACCAACATCGTTTACACATCTATAGAAAAATATAAATATAAAAATATAAAAACATATATGTATATACACACATATAACTTAACTTAACTTATTATATTAAATTATTTCCAGATAAAAAATAACTGTCAGAATCAAACTAGTTTGTTATTCAGTTGGAGCTAAAGAAAATTTTAAGCCCAACAGGGTTTTATGTTCTAATATCTATAGGAGTGTGGCTAATTTTGGATACCTATTTGGCGTTCCTGGCCCTTAATCCAAGGGAAGTTGATGGGGTGTGGTTTCTTTGTACTTGTATCCATAGTATCAAGTCAGTCTGACTTGTGCTGAGTGAAGAACATGCTATATACTTAGTAGAATTAGCATAGCTTTCAGGCATTGACTATGATTTTAAGGCAGTTTAGTGTCCAATGATTGAGGCAATATTTAAATAAACAATAAACTTATTTGATTGTACCATTACTACTTGGATAACCCAGTAACTCTAGAGCTGAGACAAAAGTCCCGACTTGTGGAAGGGATGCCGCTTTCCGGTGGATGTCACAAATGATTCCCTGACAACTCAAGAACAGGATCCATCCACAAAGACCAAGTTCCGGAATCAACTTACTAACTCTTGGTTTAGATTTCCAGATCACCAGTAGGAGACCTTCTTTGTCAAGCTTCCATGCCACACCCTGTCAAAACAAGACCTCAAAACCAGAGAGATATCACAGTTGTCAGGATTTGACTATCATTATTGTACAACGAAATTTATTTAGTTGATAAAATCCTTTCAGACATCACATCAACTATAAATAAAAGCTAACATAAAAAATATATCTATATGTACATATGCATAACTTAAATAAAAGTAGCTGTATCAAGGTAACAAGATAAATGAATGAAAATTTATAATTAATATTTATTGAGGCAATTTCTTGCAAAGGGCTTTCATGTGATATGATGTCATCAGCCTGAATTTTTCCACAGAAGGGAGGACAAGAGATTCTATTGTCAATTTCTGCTTATGCTAGATCAAGTGTGGAGTGTAGAACTTGAAGTAAGCACTGCTGAGTTACTCCATAAGACACTGGGCTTTACTGGGCCCGTTGGACATGGTTGGACCTGGTTTTCGAAACATATATAATAAGATAATGAATGATAAGATAATGAATTGAAGACTTCATCAAAGACTACACTTTCATCCCAACAAGCCTGTTAGGTGATCTCTCACTCTTCAGGGGGATTTTAGAGACAATAATATTCATAGCCATGCTTTATACACTATACAATTTACATACCGGTAATTACTGTTGCAGAGAATTTGAAATGTCTAAATATTTAAATAAACAATAAACTTATTTGATTGTACCATTACTACTTGGATAACCCAGTAACTCTAGAGCTGAGACATGCCAAAAGTCCCGACTTGCGGAAGGGATGCCGCTTTCCGGTGGAGGTCACAAATGATTCCCTGACAACTCAAGAACAGGATCCATCCACAAAGACCAAGTTCCGGAATCAACTTACCAACTCTTGGTTTACATTTCCAGATCACCAGTAGGAGACCTTCTTTGTCAAGCTTCCATACCACACCCTGTCAAAACAAGACCTCAAAACCAGAGAGATATCACAGTTGTCAGGATTTGACTATCATTATTGTACAACTAAATTTATTTAGTTGATAAAATCCTTTCAGACATCACATCAACTATAAATAAAAGCTAACATAAAAAATATATCTATATGTACATATGCATAACTTAAATAAAAGTAGCTGTATCAAGGTAACAAGATAAATGAATGAAAATTTATAATTAATATTTATTGAGGCAATTTCTTGCAAAGGGCTTTCATGTGATATGATGTCATCAGCCTGAATTTTTCCACAGAAGGGAGGACAAGAGATTCTATTGTCAATTTCTGCTTATGCTAGATCAAGTGTGGAGTGTAGAACTTGAAGTAAGCACTGCTGAGTTACTCCATAAGACACTGGGCTTTACTGGGCCCGTTGGACATGGTTGGACCTGGTTTTCGAAACATATATAATAAGATAATGAATGATAAGATAATGAATTGAAGACTTCATCGAAGACTACACTTTCATCCCAACAAGCCTGTTAGGTGATCTCTCACTCTTCAGGGGGATTTTAAAGACAATAATATTCATAGCCATGCTTTGTACACTATACAATTGACATACCGGTAATTACTGCCGCAGAGAATTTGAAATGTCTAAATATTTAAATAAACAATAAACTCATTTGATTGTACCATTACTACTTGGATAACTTAGTAACTCTAGAGCTGATACATGCAAAAACTCCCGACTTGTGGAAGGGATACCGCTTTCCGGTGGATGTCACAAATGATTCCCTGACAACTCAAGAACAGGATCCATCCACGAAGACCAAGTTCCGGAATCAACTTCCCAACTCTTGGGTTAGATTTCCAGATCACCACTAGGAGGCCTTCTTTGTCAAGCTTCCTTGCCATACTCTGTCAAAACAAGACCTCAAAACCAGAGAGATAGCACAGTTGTCAGGATTTGACTATGATTAAGACAGTTTAGTGTGCTATTATTGTACAACTACATTTATTTAGTTGATAAAATCCTTTCAGACATCACATCAACAATAAATAAAAGCTAACATAAAAAATATATCTATACGTACATATGCATAACTTACATAAAAGTAAATATATCAAGGTAGCAAGATAAATGAATGAAAATTTATAATTAATATTATAATTATAATTATATTGAGGCAATTGATTGCAAAGGGCTTTCATGTGATATGATACCATGAGCCTGAATTTTTCCAAGACCAATAATTTCTATAAGACCAAGTGTCTTATAGAGTAACTTAAGCAGTGCTTACCTGAAGTTATACACTCCAAACTTTATATAGCATAACCAGGAAATGAAACTAGAATCTCTTGGCCACCTGTGGAAATATTTAGGCTCATGTCATCATATCACAGGAAAGCCCTTTGCAAGCAATTGCATCAATAATGGCACACTAGACAGCCTTTAAATCATAGTCAATGCCTGAAAACTGTGCTATCTCTACCTAGTATATAGCATGTTCTCCACTCAGCACAAGTCAAAGCCACTTGATACTAGGCATAAGAGTACAAAGAAACCACACCCAAACACCTTCACTTGGATTACGGGACAGGAACTCCAAATAGATATCCAAAATTAGGCACACTCCTGGAGATATTAGTACATAAAACCCTGTTGGGCTTAAAATTTTAATTTGGCTTCAACTTAATAACAAACTAGTTTGATTCTGACAGTTTTGCATATTTCTGATATACAACCCCAACCTCTGTCGAGAAAAGTCAAAGTCAAATTGAAATTGAAATCCAAAAAATCGAAATGGCTTAATCAAGTCAAGCTGGTTTGATAAAGTTTACAGACGAAAATAACTTAATAGCACCATATTAACAGACCCCATTTTCAAAACTCCAGGTAGATATAGATATATGTATTATAATAAGATAATGAATTGAAGACTTCATCAAAAACTACACTTTCATCCCAACAAGCCTGTTCCGTGATCTCTCACTCTTCAGGGGGATTTTAAAGACAATAATATTCATAGCCATGCTTTATACACTATAAAATTTACATACCACTAATTACTGTTGCAGAGAATTTGAAATGTCTAAATATTTAAATAAATGATAAACTAAGACATTTCTTAACTCTGGACTTAAAAATATTCTCATTTGTTCCATCAGGTGACATCTATAACAGCCTCAAGTGAGAAATCAGTCTTATAAAGTGTCATTTGGAGTGGCTCGACTAACAAAATGGCTATCAACTTGAAGTGCCAGCTTTCAAGCTGAAACGTTGCTTTCCAGTGGACGCCACAACTGATTCCCTGACCCGGATGCATCCACAAACAACCAAGTTCAGGCCAACTCTTAGATCAGATTTCCAGATCAACTAGGTGGCCTTGTCAAGTTTCCTCGCCTTGTTACCCTGCCAAAACAATTACCCCAGTTTGTCAACTCACCAAAATAAAATCATGTTTCACAATACAGTTTCCTCCTCTGACTTGCACCGCTGAACTATGAAAGGTTCATACCTGTAGAATGCAGAATCGGCTTAATTCAGCCTGTTTGGGCAGCCTTGAACTGAAAATGAAAAATGAAAGTCAAGGTAAATCCAGTCCAACAGACCCCAAAAGACGTTCCTGGATCAAATTTTGCAGGGTGATTGTATGGTGACTGTATGGTTTGCAAGAAAATTTTTTCACTAGGCGGGCTCGAGAACAAACGTATGTATGTTGGGCAGGTGTACGTGGCAGTAGTTCACCCCCCGTTGGGGGGAGAGGGGAGGGGCGTTTGACTCCAAAGTCAATTGCTTGGGGTGTGAATTTGGTGACTGTATGGTTTTGCAAGAAAATTGGCAGCAAGTCGAGAATAGTTGTGGAGAGGGTGTTTTTTCACTAGGCGGGCTCGAGAACAAACGTATGTATGTTGGGCAGGTGTACGTGGCAGTAGTTCACCCCCCGTTGGGGGGAGAGGGGAGGGGCGTTTGACTCCAAAGTCAATTGCTTGGGGTGTGAATTTGGTGACTGTATGGTTTTGCAAGAAAATTGGCAGCAAGTCGAGAATAGTTGTGGAGAGGGTGTTTTTTCACTAGGCGGGCTCGAGAACAAACGTATGTATGTTGGGCAGGTGTACGTGGCAGTAGTTCACCCCCGTTGGGGGGAGAGGGGAGGGGCGTTTGACTCCAAAGTCAATTGCTTGGGGTGTGAATTTGGTGACTGTATGGTTTTGCAAGAAAATTGGCAGCAAGTCGAGAATAGTTGTGGAGAGGGTGTTTTTTCACTAGGCGGGCTCGAGAACAAACGTATGTATGTTGGGCAGGTGTACGTGGCAGTAGTTCACCCCCCGTTGGGGGGAGAGGGGAGGGGCGTTTGACTCCAAAGTCAATTGCTTGGGGTGTGAATTTGGTGACTGTATGGTTTTGCAAGAAAATTGGCAGCAAGTCGAGAATAGTTGTGGAGAGGGTGTTTTTTCACTAGGCGGGCTCGAGAACAAACGTATGTATGTTGGGCAGGTGTACGTGGCAGTAGTTCACCCACCCGTTGGGGGGAGAGGGGAGGGGCGTTTGACTCCAAAGTCAATTGCTTGGGGTGTGAATTTGGTGACTGTATGGTTTTGCAAGAAAATTGGCAGCAAGTCGAGAATAGTTGTGGAGAGGGTGTTTTTTCACTAGGCGGGCTCGAGAACAAACGTATGTATGTTGGGCAGGTGTACGTGGCAGTAGTTCACCCCCCGTTGGGGGGAGAGGGGAGGGGCGTTTGACTCCAAAGTCAATTGCTTGGGGTGTGAATTTGGTGACTGTATGGTTTTGCAAGAAAATTGGCAGCAAGTCGAGAATAGTTGTGGAGAGGGTGTTTTTTCACTAGGCGGGCTCGAGAACAAACGTATGTATGTTGGGCAGGTGTACGTGGCAGTAGTTCACCCCCCGTTGGGGGGAGAGGGGAGGGGCGTTTGACTCCAAAGTCAATTGCTTGGGGTGTGAATTTGGTGACTGTATGGTTTTGCAAGAAAATTGGCAGCAAGTCGAGAATAGTTGTGGAGAGGGTGTTTTTTCACTAGGCGGGCTCGAGAACAAACGTATGTATGTTGGGCAGGTGTACGTGGCAGTAGTTCACCCCCCGTTGGGGGGAGAGGGGAGGGGCGTTTGACTCCAAAGTCAATTGCTTGGGGTGTGAATTTGGTGACTGTATGGTTTTGCAAGAAAATTGGCAGCAAGTCGAGAATAGTTGTGGAGAGGGTGTTTTTTCACTAGGCGGGCTCGAGAACAAACGTATGTATGTTGGGCAGGTGTACGTGGCAGTAGTTCACCCCCCGTTGGGGGGAGAGGGGAGGGGCGTTTGACTCCAAAGTCAATTGCTTGGGGTGTGAATTTGGTGACTGTATGGTTTTGCAAGAAAATTGGCAGCAAGTCGAGAATAGTTGTGGAGAGGGTGTTTTTTCACTAGGCGGGCTCGAGAACAAACGTATGTATGTTGGGCAGGTGTACGTGGCAGTAGTTCACCCCCCGTTGGGGGGAGAGGGGAGGGGCGTTTGACTCCAAAGTCAATTGCTTGGGGTGTGAATTTGGTGACTGTATGGTTTTGCAAGAAAATTGGCAGCAAGTCGAGAATAGTTGTGGAGAGGGTGTTTTTTCACTAGGCGGGCTCGAGAACAAACGTATGTATGTTGGGCAGGTGTACGTGGCAGTAGTTCACCCCCCGTTGGGGGGAGAGGGGAGGGGCGTTTGACTCCAAAGTCAATTGCTTGGGGTGTGAATTTGGTGACTGTATGGTTTTGCAAGAAAATTGGCAGCAAGTCGAGAATAGTTGTGGAGAGGGTGTTTTTTCACTAGGCGGGCTCGAGAACAAACGTATGTATGTTGGGCAGGTGTACGTGGCAGTAGTTCACCCCCCGTTGGGGGGAGAGGGGAGGGGCGTTTGACTCCAAAGTCAATTGCTTGGGGTGTGAATTTGGTGACTGTATGGTTTTGCAAGAAAATTGGCAGCAAGTCGAGAATAGTTGTGGAGAGGGTGTTTTTTCACTAGGCGGGCTCGAGAACAAACGTATGTATGTTGGGCAGGTGTACGTGGCAGTAGTTCACCCCCCGTTGGGGGGAGAGGGGAGGGGCGTTTGACTCCAAAGTCAATTGCTTGGGGTGTGAATTTGGTGACTGTATGGTTTTGCAAGAAAATTGGCAGCAAGTCGAGAATAGTTGTGGAGAGGGTGTTTTTTCACTAGGCGGGCTCGAGAACAAACGTATGTATGTTGGGCAGGTGTACGTGGCAGTAGTTCACCCCCCGTTGGGGGGAGAGGGGAGGGGCGTTTGACTCCAAAGTCAATTGCTTGGGGTGTGAATTTGGTGACTGTATGGTTTTGCAATAATAACGAATAATGTATGGTTTTTATATTGCTACTATTGTGCTTTACCTTCCATATTTTTCTATTGTGATGTATGTGTGTCCGTCCGACCTAAATTATCCTAAACAAATTGTAATGCTGCCTGCCTGCCCCTTTTAAGTTTTCAGTTATTTCAGGCAGCCAGACCCCGTTATATTATTTTATCTCTATCTATTTGAATAATTTATCTGCATGTATGTAAGTTTATGGGGTAAATAAATTGTTGTTTTTGTTGTTACGAACCCTCGACTGTATGTGCCTCGGGTTTGCATAACTGTCTCGAATTCTCCCAGCCCTCCTCGTGTTTACATGAGGCTATATAAAGACGGAAAAAGTGCTCTATTGCTTAAATCGAAAGCAAATTATTACAGGACTATTAAATCTACCTTCCGATTGTGCTATATCATGCGATCCTGCGATGCTGGCATCAGGCAGGTCGTCAAATGGCGGCCAGCTTATCCATCGACGGCCCTCACGAACTTCTCTGCGACTCAAGACATTTTCCTCGGACAGCAAAAAGGGACATTTAGCGCTTTCAGGCGACTGAAATACTAACTAGCCAGCTTCCGTGATCTACAAGAAACACGTCCGCCATTTTGCTTATCAACCTCGTTCCCAGGCAGCGCTCGGAAATATTTGCCTGGAAATTTTTCCGGCCTGGAAAAATGAAATTACCAACTTCCTGATTTTTTATCACAAACTTAAATTGTGGCTTGCTACTGAAATCGATTGGCACAGATCTCAGTTTTTCAAGATTCTCTGACAAAATGATAGAATGCAAGACAGATCTCATCAAGTCACTAAACTGTTTATTGTGTCAATAAATTCTAAGAATGAAATAATACAATGCAATTACAATGCAACACACATCTTATGAGAATTGCCGACTTAATCGGACTTGAGAACCTGCATAACGAAGGCTTATCCCCGACTACCAGTAACGAGTATTATTCTCACGATATCATTCCTACGACTGATTAAACTATTCTGGGAGTACATGTAGTGACTTTCACCACTCAAAACATAAATTGTCGACGTTGGGAGAACATCGGCGTTGATCAAATTCCTTTTCACCTCTTCACACGTTGTTCCTCAGTTCCCACCATGCAATCCGAACGCTCCCTACCGGCTGACTTCGTCCGACGAGTCAAGCTCAGATGAATGAAAAATATTAGCTCGCAATAAAATTCCCTCAATAATATTGTTGCTACAACTGATCAGACTATTCTGGGAATAAAGATAAATTTACACCATAACATTACTGCCATTTTTCCTGCCGTGTATTTCGACCTTCAAATACGACGGGAATTTGCCAGTTAACCAAACTTGATTTGCACAGGTAATCACGCGGTTTCGAGTTCAATTTGGAATCAATTTCAGAAAAGCTGAAAGTGCAAATTAATTCCAAATTGAACGAGAAAAAACCCGTGAAAACACTTGCGCGAAGGATGTTTTGAACTCTCTTCTCAGTGTTTTCATGCGGAATGAGCTGAATTTCCGATGAATTCGAAAGATATATTTAATGCCAAAATTGTCAGAGAATTTGAGTCCTGATCGACAGAAAAAAGCAGTTTGACATCATTCATGATCAAGAAATCACAGCTAAAAACAGACTGGCTTCTCAGACAAAAAGCCAGTTCATAGCACATGTGAGTGACAATTATTCTAATACGTCAATGCAATTCTTCCCACCAGCTGACTTCACCAGAGCAATGCAGATCCGATGAATTCGAAAAGGTAATTTGAATGCCAAAATTGAGCCCGGGCCCCTAAAATTCCATCTCATCATTCCAGACATTTCGATTATTGTTTTCAAAAGACTAAAAACATGCAGACTCACCAGTCAATGTTGAGAGAATTTCAGTCCTGATCAACGGTCTTCCAATAAAATTCCTTCTCACTACTATGTCGACAGTGAATTTCAAGACCAAAAAAATGTTGTGAGGAACTGTCAGCTGGTAAGATAATTCTATTGAACTGCGATGAAGTTTAAAGTTAAAAGTACATGTCAGAGTCTCGTGGCTAGTCATTAATTCAAGTCATTAATTCAAGTTTCCTCAGACAACACGTCAATGCAATTTTTCCCACCAGCTGACTTCACCAGAGCAATGCAGATCCGATGAATTTCGAAAAGGTAATTTGAATGCCAAAATTGAGCCCGGGCCCCTAAAATTCCATCTCATCATTCCAGACATTTCGATTATTGTTTTCAAAAGACTAAAAAACATGAGGACTCACCAGTCAATGTTGAGAGAATTTCAGTCCTGATCAACGGTCTTCCAATAAAATTCCTTCTCACTACTATGTTGACAGTGAATTTCAAGACCAAAAAAATGTTGTGAGGAACTGTCAGCTGGTAAGATAATTCTATTGAACTGCGATGAAGTTTAAAGTTAAAAGTACATGTCAGAGTCTCGTGGCTAGTCATTAATTCAAGTCATTAATTCAAGTTTCCTCAGACAACACGTCAATGCAATTTTTCCCACCAGCTGACTTCACCAGAGCAATGCAGATCCGATGAATTTCGAAAAGGTAATTTGAATGCCAAAATTGAGCCCGGGCCCCTAAAATTCCATCTCATCATTCCAGACATTTCGATTATTGTTTTCAAAAGACTAAAAACATGAGGACTCACCAGTCAATGTTGAGAGAATTTCAGTCCTGATCAACGGTCTTCCAATAAAATTCCTTCTCACTACTATTTCGACAAAAAAATGTTTTGAGGAACTGTCAGCTGGTAAGATAATTCTATTGAACTGCGATGAAGTTTAAAGTTAAAAGTACATGTCAGAGTCTAGTGGCTAGTCATCTGTGAGGGATTTGTGAATAGATCGCAAGCTGTTATTCAAACGATAAAGTCCCACTTTATTCCTGACAGGTGTCATTTCCACGGGTACGAGACAAGCGACATCTTCGATCCACTGTTCTCCATCTAATTCAAGTTTGAAATAGTTCTTGTAGGCTTTGTACCACAGCAGAGAAGCCTTACCATTTGCTAAGAAAGCATGGACCTGTCCAATCAAAATTTTGGGACTTCTCAGTGTGCTGTCTTCTTCAATCAGTCCTACAAATTGGGCCAGCTTTATGTTGGTAGTAGCTGGTGGCTGCACATGAGAAGTGTCAGTGGCTGTGGTTTCCATCACGCCTGGATTAGAGACAACGTCCTGGGCATATTCTCTTGCTACGCGAACAGCGCATTCTTTCCTTTCGTTGGCTGTTCGTCTATCGTATGTTTTCTCAGCCTGTTTCCTGGAATGACCTAAAGCAGAAGCCAGCGAAGCTTTGAGGGCATCTGAAGCGTCACTATTGAAAAAACAAAACACACCGCAATAAGCGTGGATGTTGCAGCTTGCATTTCTAGGAAATGTTTGTTCCATCATTTGTTTTTGACGCATCTGTCCTCTTACTGATGGTAGCTAAGTTCACTTTGACAATGTTGTGACGAAATTATCCGTCTATTACATTTGTATGAGCTACGCAGTTTTTCTCGTTCAATTTGAAGTTAATCTGCAGGAGTGAGTTTTTCAAAAGGGTGAGATTGCATGAGCCACTTAGGGTAATGCAAGTTCATTGCAAATTGAAAAAGACAAAGCATACGACTACTTAATAATGATATAAACATGCACGTGAAAACTTTCTCTTTTCTTTCAGCCAATAAGCGATAAACTCTAGTTCTGAAGCTTGTTGTGATGAAAATCTCCTAACCCTAAACAAAAGTGTACACTTTCTTCATGTTGGGCTTTCTACAAATAAAGAAGTCAACTATTCAATACTTACTCTCTGCCATAAGCCCAGGTCACAAATGAACTCCGAATCATGTTGATGGATACCACAGTCCCTGTCAGTTTCTGGAAAAGGTTCTTAATGTGGCTTGAAAAGGAGGAACTGCTAAACATTGCTCCATTTCTGTTCTGCAATGAAGCAAATAGAACCAAAGTTAGGGTGAATGTTGTTGTTTGTACATCTCAAGGAGAATGAGTGTAAGGACAATTCACCCCCAAGTGGGGTTAAGAAATACTGACATTCACCCCTGAATTTTGAAAGATTCATTCCTGTGGAATGAAGAATCGGGTAAATTCACCCGTCTAGACTGCCGAGAATGCTAATTTGAACTAAACCACCCCACAACTGAAAATGAAAATGAAACTCCGAGGCAATGTACCCCAACACAACCCAAAAAACATTCCTGCATCAAATTTGGCAGGGTGATTGGCCTTTATTACAAGTCCCCAACTTTTATTTTGAGGGTGAATGCGTGGTTTTTGGAGGTGACTTCAGGATTCTTGAAGATAAATCCCAGAAACTTGGCCACAGTTGCTCCAATAGCAGGGTTAGGGTTTAGATTTCTAGTAGAATCGGGGGTGAATTTGCCCTTTTAATCACACCTAATGGATTGACAGCAAGTTACTGCATTATAGCTTGAGACTACTTACCAGAAGCAAGATGTCGCCACTTTCTTTGCCAACCAATTGGGGACGGTGATTGTTCACAAAGTCGAGGAGTATTTTGCACAGCTCATGATCTGTCTATGGTCAGAAGAAAATGGTATGGATGAGTTTCCCTTTAAGTGCAACATCTTAGGAAGTATCGTGATATCATTAGAAAAATAATCACAGCATATGGGACTATGAAACAACTACTGGTTTATCCCAGAGAGAGAGAGAAAAAGAAACAAAAAACAACTGAATATTCGTACTAAATATCTGCTGCATTGTCTTACCTTCAGAGTAAGCTCCTGGCGGCCAAAGAACTTTGCAGTCTTATAGTTGTGGAAGTAAAGCGTGACCTCTTCTGATCCCTTCACCAAGAGGACATTCTTATCTTTGACCTGCGCAGGATGAAATTGTTGCCAGTTGGTTTGAATCTCTAGCGTGCGAACTTCGACGCCGCGGCCCGGCGGAATGAAAACATACATTGCCAAGATAACCAAGTCGCAGCATTCCCGGGCCTTATCTCTTTTGTTGACAGCCATCTCAAAGTAATCTCTCTGCACGCTGCACGCATTCACAATCTGTTCCCTGCAAAATGTTGCATAGTGATATTAGGCTGCAGTTATTCATACATGTAGGTTTCAGACATGGATACACAGAGGGTAGAGAGGACTACTCTATCCTCTTTTAAAATTAAATGACAAAGAAGTGAAACGTTTTTCAACAAAGTCTCAAGAGTTGGTTAATTTTCAATTCACTAAATTCTAATTACCCTCTGATGACAATCAGTAAGGTTTATACTGTTTACAATGTCAAAAATAGCTTTTAGTTAGAAACACGCACTTCCAAGTTTACAAAACATGTTTCGGATAATCAACATCCGTCGTCAGTTGCGAATACAGTTGCAGTGTCAAAAAATTACAACGAAAGTGTTAAATTGACATGGCCTCCTTAATTTTCAGTTGAAAGGACGCAGAGGTACTGTCAAGGATGGAAAAGGCATTCTCTCAGCACAAAGTTCTGCATGTTTTTGAGTCATAACTGTGCGAGTTCTTATGTGTGTTTCTACCTAAAAGTTATTTCATGTCTGTTGCCATTTGGCTTGGCCGTACGTTTTCGCAGGACAGGTGACACGTTAAAACTGCATGACAAGCTCTCCTGTCACCCAACACAAAGCAGTAAAATAATATTACTAGCGCTTACCAGTCAAGCCAACGGTTCAGAAGCGTCAGCTCTTCCTTAGTTTGAGGACGTTCGACATCGCCTTGACGCTGTAGAAGTGTTGCCTGTGTTCTTAGCTGCTTAATGACAGGGATGTCCTGGTAAACGGGTGCGCTCTCCCGGTGAAGGAATTTCGCAGGATACAGAAGCGAAGAGCAGTGGTTGGATATGGTGGCAGCTGACAAATTTCGTTGGTCCTGCAAAAGGAGAGAGAGAGAGAGAGAGAGAAAAAAAGCATTACACTGTTTATCAAGATTCAGGAAGTAGCCCTGAACAGTCAGTCGAAAACAATAACTAACAAGCTTTAATGGAAGAGGACGATTATGTTGGCACATCTTTTCTAATCGATAAATTTCAAAATAAATACTCAAAATAGCTTTGTCTAATTGCGATTTCTATTTCATCCATTTATTCATTTACCTACTTATTTACCTACTTATTTATTTATTTATTTATTTATTTGCTAGACGTGCATTTGTTTCATCTCTTTACTGGTATGTAACACTAACATTTGATTTACTCTTTAAACAGTCTTACTCGCTACCCGCCTAGATTAGCCTCAGCTATTTGCGGGTTAGCGTTGTTTTTGTAAAATTTTGTTGATTTAATAATAAACTTGAACTTGAACTTGAAACTTGAAAATAACTATCAAGTACAGCAAAGAAAAAGGCCACAGCAGCAAAGCCAAGGTCCAAGATTTGGATGAAAAATTACAGAGCTGTACCAAAAATTGCGAAAATGACCCGTCGAAAGAAAACCTTGAAGAACTGGAATGTTTACAAGCAACAAGTATTTCTTAAATTTAGAAAAATCAAATAAGAAAAAAAAGCTGTGTACGGAAAATTGTTACAGGTGACAAATTGACGCTTTTCCTACAAAATACCTATTGTAATGTATTATAAATGATTTTTAAGCATTGTAAAGCGCTTAGCACTGGAAAGGATAGGCACTATATAAATATTTTTATTGTTATTATTATTAAATGTTAGGATTTTCTCGCCCCAAAAAATTCAGTATCGCTACGTACTATTAAAATTCGCTCTCTATCAAAACGATAAAGATTTAGTCCGCACTTTGACAATCTGATTTAAAGCACAATGCGTAGAAATCGCGGTCCCCGTTGGACACGCCCTCCTATGCATACATGAAGTAGCTAATGAGCAAATGAAACGGGATAATGATTCATTTGGGATTAATGCTTCTCAATAATTTTCATTGAACTGTTGCGACATGATCTAGGAGTCGCCCTTAGCAAGAAACACGAGAACAAATTCGATGCGCTGACCCAACAGCTTTGTCTGTTTAACGGTCAATTCGTACTGATGTGACGATAGCATTACCAAGTAGAAAGACGGATGCGAATTAACAAACGCAACTGAAATAGCAATTATTAAAGGACTATCAAATACCTCATGGCGAGATGACAGGCAGTACCACTTGTGGCTGATCGATCAACGGCCCCACGTACTTCTCTGCGGCTCAAGACATTTCTCTCGGACAGCAAAAAGGGACATTTAGCGTTTAGGCGACTGAAATACTACCTAGCCAGCTTCCGTGCCGCACTTTTCATCGGGCTTACAGAACAACAAGAAACAAAGCCTTTCCTTCCCTTCTGCCATATTGTTATAGATCACGTGATTAACCTCGTG
>CAXHUQ010001410.1:170000-189000 GCA_964020085.1 Micromussa lordhowensis | reverse complement strand
ACCCTAAATGGAACAACATTTTCTGTTTCAATACATCGAAATAGTGAATTTTCACCCAAACTTACAAAATTTTCGAAATTGCTCTTGCGTCGATCCCAGAATAACCTGAATCTCAATTGAATGGTTGGCGAGGAAATTCAACAGTTTTCGAATATTTTTCTTGAAGCTTTCTCAGGAAATTTTCGTACCATTCGCTTTCAGTCCGAAATTTCAGAAATTTTTGTCGAATGGAAAGCAACCTTGCTTTAAACAGAGTCACTACTGTACTTAAATATTAATGATGCAAATGTAGTTCAAACTATGGAGGCAGAACTGTTGTCAAAGAAAAGTATGAAACTTGTAATGACTGCTGAAATAGTCTTGAAAGCTAGGAACAACGTCCAGTTAACCTGTATTGCCATAATAAAATTTACAACTCCAAATATCGACTTAGATTCAATGAAATGTTTTCATCCAAAAACATAGCTTCAAAACAAACGTGTACGTCACAACATTGCCACTAGCAACGCACACGGTAAAAACATGCAAATTACAGAAATTATGATCGTGCTGTCTTTCTTTAACTTTTATCACGCGAATCCCGGCAAGAAAGAACAGATTTCGCTTTCTAGCTACCAATGCGAGTATTGTTTTTTTTAATTGCACAACATAGACAGATACGAGGTCTCAAACTCGAAACATATTGACGCTCTCATTTAATGGCCGACACGGACCGTAGAACTGGAAAAATGTCTGGCCCGCCCCAATAATGTCTGATATCCGCTGCAGCGAAGAAGCGAAATACTTTTGATTGTACCTAAACATATCAAATCGTCGAATTCGTTTATTCCCAAGTTTGTTATGCTTGAAATTAAGTCTCATATCAAAATAATTTCAGCCAAATTTCAGCCCAATTTCAGTGTCATCCTCCCCAGGTTTGCGGTTACTTGTGATAAACATAGAGTCACGTATGCACGGTTTTGACACAGATCTGGGGTACAAATGTGCTTAATTTGATCTACATTACGACGAGTTGAGTTCTGTGTAGTTCTCTAAAACTAATACATGTATGTAATTTAGCTACGTGCTTAGAATGCCCTAAGGAATGAGATATTGATCAGACGTATGATGAAGCAATGTCACTTCACTTACCGAAGACGGATATTGTAAGCCCTCTTGCAAATATCATTTTCCAAAGACTGTTTGCGTTCTGTGACGATGTGATAGCTACGTCGATGGTACAGGTATATTGTACGCACACACCGCCAGAAGCACTTGTAACAAGTAGAGGTTCTCTTCACACAAGAAATTTCAGGTGTATTTAGACACAGATAAACTAAAAATAGCTTTTCGGGTCCGAAAAGTTTCCGGGGCTTTTGAGAAACGGGCCCCAGCTGATTCTGTTGTTATGGGCCACAGGCCCCGTAATCTGACGCCTTGTAAAAGGCCATTCGCTACTTGCACATGACCCATAATCCCTTGCGTTTTTGGGGGGTAACCAGTAGAAGAAATGTATGGTATCATGACAAAAATTAGTTCGATGAGCTCGCAAAACCAGCTACTAATGCTTAAAAATGCACCAGAATTTACCAAAATCATGATAGGAGAAATTTGTACTAGTTTATAACTAAATGTCGAGAATTTTTTTTTTGTCCATACATCGTCTGTAAAATTACAAGAAGATGTATGGACAAAAAAAAAATTCTCTACAATTTAGTTATAAACTAGTACACATTTCTCCTATCATGATTTTGGTAAATGCTGGTGCATTTTTAAGCATTAGTAGCTGGTTTTGCGAGCTCACCAAACTAATTTTTGTCATGATACCATACATTTCTTCTACTGGTTACCCCCCCAAAACGCAAAGGATTATGGTTATGTGCAAGTAGCGAATAGCGCAAAACGAAGCAAGAACCGCGATCGACCCAGAAAAACCTTGATACAGTAAAGCAATATAAAATAAAACTAACTTTAAGTCCAAACAGTCTTATCTATCGTTTTTTGGAGAAACGAATAAAATAACGAATGTAAATAACGTAACGATGTAAATTTTGTAAATAATGAAGACAAATTATTTTTTTAGAATCATTACCGTTTTCTTTTTTTTAAAAATATGAATAACTTTCAAATATATTCCAGTTCGTCGATATTGTACGTTTTATATATTCTTGGAGAAAAATTAACTGTTTCCATTATTATTATTATTATTATTATTATTATTATTTTATTTTTTTATTTTTTTATTTTTTTGAAGCAATTTTATTTACAAGACGAACACTTACACCTGTACTACTTACAGCTGATTAATATTATACTTACATTGGTATTTTCCTGCGTGTGACTTGGTAATTAGCAGAAAAATATGCTCTCATCGGCATCTTATGTTTGTGTAAGCGCGTGCGCTGGTATGTGGGTAATTAGTAGGGGTATTATCCAACTCTGCTTCCTAGAGTACAAATATCGCGCGAAACGAGTACAAATAACAGATATTTGTACTCGCCTCATTCCTCCCGGCCGCGTGAAGTTCAAAACCAATTCTGGGAAAAGAAATCGTTTGATAATCAATCTCTTATTAGACGTTTTGGTGTGTAGTATCGCTGTACATTTTTACTCGTTGTTTGTATTTTGACTCGCCCTACGGGCTCGTCAAAATACTGCACAACTCGTAAAAATATACAGCGATACTACACACCAAAACGTCTAATAAGATATATATATTTGGGCGTGCTGGTTTTGTCTTTCATCTCGGTTTTGCTGTTCCAGCGTTCGGGTCATTTTTATTTGTTATTGACCTTTTAGGGTGAGTGTGTGTGTTCTGTCTTGCTTTTATTTTCCAGATGTTTTCAGCTCTACTATGTGGTCGGATCTCCGAGCCGCAGTTCCCCTGGGTTCCAGTGTTTTGCAATCTCTTGCAAGTTCTCTTCCGGATGTTGCGTTGGCTAGCAGAGCTCCCAGTACTTCCTCTAAGTATTTTTCTTCCTCCATCAGATGGAGGTCTTGGCACGAGTACATGGCTTGACGGTTTTTCCCGCTTCTCCGTTTCACTTTGCTATTTATCTGCGTCATTTAATGACTGAGTCTGCAGTTCGCAGCATTGCCTGGTTTCACCTGCTGGGTGGCGAGCTGTCTCCTGCTGATCATCCGTTGGTGAAGAGTACTCTTGCTGGTGCTCAGCGTTTGTTGGCCCATCAAACTACCAGGAAGGAGCCTATCACAGCCTCTCAGTTAGAGCAGTTAGTTGCCTCCAAGGCTGACTCAATGGCCTCTTTGTATAACATTCGTTCGGTTGTTATTTGCTTACTAGCTTTTGCTGCTTTTCTCAGATTTGATGAGCTTGCTAGACTTGTTCGTTCCGATGTTAAGATCGAAAGTGACGTGTTGAAGTTATTTATTCAATCCGGTAAAACTGGGAAAGCAACTTGTCCGGTTGCTATGATGAACCGTTATTTAGATAGAGCTGGGCTCTCCTGCGATAGCCCTTTGTTTTGTCAACGTTCCAAAACTAAATATGGTTATAAGCCTCGATCTAAAGGTTTAAGCTACTCTAGGTTAAGAGAGTTAGTGCTGGAGGCCTTTAAAGATATTGTTCCTGATATTTCTGCCATTGGTACGCATAGCCTTATGGGTGGCAGGGCCACTGCTGCCGCAAATCCTGGTGTACCAGATCGACTTTTTAAGCGTAATAGCCGTTGGGCTAGTGAATCGGCTAAGGACCTATATGTGCAAGATTCTTTATCTTCTCGCTTGTCGGTTTCTAAGGCTTTAGGTATTTAGTTTTTCTCCTTCGTACCGCTTTTATTGATTCTAGTTTCTGTCTAGTTGGTCTTGCCCGGGGGACCATTTTTTATGGAGTACAGCTTGCCCGGGGTTTTCCTCCTAGGGGCAAGTGGACGTACGGAGAGGTTTTTCACCCAGCTGTTGTTCCACGACCCCATTTCAATCTATTTAGTTTGCAATCTAGTAGGTTTTTGGAGCTGTATGTTACTTGGATTGTATTTTACTTTTCTTTGATATGCCACGTATCTGTTAGTCGCTTGAAGCGAGCCGCACCCAAGGTTTGTGTGTCCTCTTGTTGGGGCAAACTGGGATTTAGAGGAGAGTTACACTTACAATATACTTGCTACTTACACTACTTATACATGCGCACCTTACGATACATAAATTACAAAACAATTACACCAAATTAAATTACAGTTGGCCTACATTTTTGTGTTATAGTAAATTGAATTAACATTTAAGTTACACACATACTTTATTTTATTTCTCTACAACACACTTATTATGCTATCCTGCTACCTTACTTTTCAACTACGACCAACGGAAAAACGCTAAAAGTTACTTACAATACTACTGATTAGAGGGTACTGCGCACTCTCGAGAGTTTGTTTGTTTTCCTTAATGTAAAACATCACAAAATGTAACAATTTTGCAACAACTTACATGAGGTGAATTCAAAGTTTCAAAACAACCGCCATGGGAAGCGGTTTAAGTGCTATGCTTCGTTCTTTCTCATATTACTTGATGAAACAACTTCACAGCTGTAAAAATCAACGAAGTTCTAAAGAAACTGTGGTGCATGCGTCGGTGGGAAGTATTACAAGATAATTTGGTTTTATTAACTGAGTTGATAATGTGAATTGGCCACCGACCGTAAAGAGATTCGAAAGCTGACGTTTCGAGCGTTAGCCCTTCGTCGGAGCGAATCGACGCTCTTCGTTTCGACGAAGGGCTACCGCTCGAAACGTCAGCTCTCGAATCTCTTTACGATGGCCAATTCACATTATCAACTCAGTTGATAAAACCGAATTATCATGTAAGGTTAACTTGTTGTAAACAGGGCTGGGTTGTTCGGAAGCTGAGTAATGCTAACAAGGCCCCGGTTGTTCGCAAGGCTTTATAACGCTATCCGCCGGATAAATCACTATCCAGTGGATAAGTGTTACAAAACAAACCACGCTATCCGCTTGTTTCGAACGGCGGAAAGTTTTCGCACCTGGAAAGCCGTAGCAAAATCTCAAACCCTGTGATCACAGAGCTATTTTATTCACGTATTCTTAATATAAACATAGGTTCTCTTCACACAAGAAGTTTCAGGCGTATACACTTCTCCGTTTTCAGACACAGATGAACTAAAAATGGCTTTTACGGGCCCGAAAAGTTTCCAGGGCTTTCAAGAAACGGCCCCCAGGATTATAAAAGTTAACCGAAATATAATTTTTTCTTGTATACAAATGTTTTTCACTGCTTTTGTTTTGATTATTTTGAGGACCACGAGATTATTCAAACTCAAAACAGAAGGCCAAACAACATAAACAGAAAACCTTAAAGTTACAAAACTCAACCAGTCAAAATTCTCCCTTATCCTGGGATAGCTTGAACATCCCGGCCCAGGAGCTCCGCTTTTAGGCTTAGGCTAAATCTATATATTATAGTCTCGGGTACCCGAGACAACCCTTCCCTGAGTTCCCCTGGGCGAGTTAATGTTGAAAAATTCAAACAACCGTTTATATGAATGTCCCCGAGTTGTCTCGGGGGGCAAGACGGGTGCACGAGTTGTCGCACCTCGGCAGGTGGAGTAACCTTGGCAGGCGGGACAAAGTTTCTTCATATGAACACTTTGGCTCGCCTAACCGGGACAACTCTCGGCGTGGCGAGTGTCGCGAAATGCCTAGAGTAAGGACTTAAAGCAGAAATTTGTATCAAAGAAGTGAAAATTAGCTTTGCAAAACCCACATTGATCGAATGAGTGAGGGAAGGATATTTGTACATTTGATTATTCAATAAGGGTTATGAATAACTTTGACTCGGCCTGTAGGGAAACCATTTTCACATAAAAACGCTCGATAAAGTTGCCTCAGTGAGAGGGTTATTTCGGGTACCCGAGACCATATAAACAGGGCATAAGAGGTACCATGCAACAAGATCCTGTTTTATGGTCGTGTTTTTATTTTTTTAACCCTAAGAAGTATCAATTCTAAACTGAACAAATTAGCTGACACTCATATTTTTTTGACAGCAATAAAGATGAATGCTTCAATACCTTTTACTTGTAGTGTTTATGAAGACATTGTCATAGATCAGTTGGTTGTCAAGTACATTTTTTCGTCTCAATACCCTAAATGGTACCGCAAAAGTTCCCGATGTGGACCTTAAGACACTGAACAAACTAAGAGGTACCAAACCCCGTTTTTTTAATCCCTAAAGGGTACAACCACTACCCCTGTCCTTTTTATATGGGATTCCCCCGGGATATTTTAATGTATGACATCACCGACTAATCTGAAAATTACTCAAGGATTCACAATACGGCATGTCGCGATTTGCTGACCGTTTTGTTCTCTTTACTGCCTTATATTTAGCTATTTAACATACTCCCTGATGCAGTGAGACAAATTTGCCGATCGCAATGAAATGCAGGTTTTTAGCATTTAAAACTTTGACAGATTTTGTCACTCAAGCGATTCCAATTATTTACCTTCTGACCAAACGGTTTATATTTACTAAATGACCTCTCTTTAGTTTGTGGCTTCCACAGCAAGATTTCCTGGTTGTCCTGTGTCTTCGTGACGTCAGCTGTATATCATAATAGTGATATTATTGACAAAATAAAGCTGTTTACTAGTTAACCGTTATTTACATAATATGTAAATAATATTTGATCATATTTCATATGTTAATTTGCGACATAGAAATATTAATCATTATATAATTTAATTAATATTAACCAGTATTTTTTCGTGCAACGTTCAATGAAGTTCGAAATGCAATGATATCATATTAATTCGTCTACCTAGGGTCCGTCAGCTGGCCATACTAACGGCACATCTGAGCTTTCTGTCAATCAAGAAAAAATACGCTATTTGACTCTGAAAGTAATTTTTGTCATCGACAAGTTTTAAAAATATAAAGGCGAAACTTGTAGGTCACGGACGGCGCATGTTGAAAGAACCAGAAAATTATTTTGGCAAATGTCGATCTTTTATCTTACTGCATGGCAAGTTTCAAAATACTGCACGCGTGAATCTTTTGGACGCGATCGTCCTTTAACCTTGTGAAAAGCCTGAATCTTAACATGCTGGTTTCAATTCGATAAGTAAAAATGTGGTTCACGAAACTCGTTATTTAGTTATTTAGGTAAAGCTGTTGTCATGGTAACTTCTAATATTAGGAAAATGATCAAAAGGTTTGCACCAATGTTTCGTTCGCCGATTATTTGATGTCACAACTGGCGTATTGATGGAAAAATAATGGAAGCATTGATCTATCAAATTAGAAGTATTTTAAACATGAACCAAACAGGCTTGAGCCACTTGACATGGACCTTTTTAACATGAACCAACCACTATAGGACTCTTTAGCATATGCGTCGAACTGCATCTCATGGTTCTCCAGTCGTAATTATCTTCTTGACATTGAATATACTAAACTTTGGGTTAGATTTCCAAGGCTTCACGACTCACGTCTCAGGGACTGGTACCGATGATGAAACAACTTCGTGGGTCATGTGTGTATTGGACGACCCTGAATTGTGGTAGATGACGCGTAACGAGGAGGTGCATTAGCTACAACCGAGTAAGGAGGAGGAGCAAGCTCTGAATGGTTCCTGTCAGAAGAAACACCTGACATCGGGCTTCTCAACTGTTGCTGTGTACGTGTTGGTTGGTTTTTTCGAGCTTGTTTGTTCTTCTTGATGTAAATAAAGAGAAGAATTAAACCGATCAGAACGACACCAAGAAGACTGCACGTGACTGCGATCATGACAGTACTGTTGCCACCTGAGGAGAACAAAACATTGACAGGCATATGAGAAGAAGTGAATCTCATTTCATCATTATGAGCTAGGGTTAAGACTTTTCAATTGAAGGAAACCTTTAATAATAGTTTCTTTAACAGGCCATCAGACCTCTGGCCGTTAGACCTCTGGTCTAATCAAAGGCAATCACTTGGGAATCTGTTTCCTGAACAGTTGTAAATTACATGGCGCATGCTTCTCGCGTTTTGAAAGTACCGTATTTTCTCAATTAAACGCCGGGTCTCCGGGCAGAGTTGTGAATAAGCCTCTCAGATTTCCATTTGAGTTGCATTTAGCTATAGATATAACTGATGCCTATGAAAACAATCAATAAAACACTTTATGCACTTTATGCACACACAACACTTAGACGAGGCACCAAAGACAAGTTTGAAATCAACCCTGGCGGCGCTCAATCGAGAAAATATGGTAAATTATTTCAGAATTATCAACCAATTCATGGTCATAGAGGTTCTTTGTCTTCTATGTTGTCAAAAGAAGCAATGTTTCTGTGCCAGTAAAATCTTGCATTCTCACGCTTCAACTGAGCATGAAGAACTCACGATGGTTCTCACGATCGTTTCTTCGAAAAAAAAATCACTTGACTTACAATGTTTTAAACCCTAGTCTGAGAGGCTGCAGTCGTTTTACTATTATGTGTATAAAAGGAACACTCCTAACGGGAATGGGTTTCGTCGCTGGATTAGAAGACACTTCTCTGACAGCAAAGAGGGAATTATATCTAATCAGCTGATGAATTATGTGCACGGTTTAAAGTACGCTGTTACCTTCTTCAGGCAGGTCGGTGGATGTTGGTAAAGATTTTTCGTACTTATCAGCATCAAGATCGAGACTGGAAGGTGTAACACCATCAGGTGAAACAGAGTAAAATTGTGCCAAGAATCCCTTTCGAGTATTCAACTCGTCTGTGACCAAGTCAACTCTGACAAATCTTCCACTGGAAGTAACATCGGGGGGTATTTCACTGCCGCAGAACTTTGCAAGGGGCTTATCTATAAGAAGTTGTCCATCAGAAATTTCCACGTAGTCACAGGTGCAATTTTCCGCTTTCTCATTTGAGCAATATTCGACATCAAAATCGTTGAAGTAGATCTTCACGCGGTAGTCAAGTGGCACTTTGATGATCCACGTACAGCGCTTCTTATTTGGGTAGGTGTTTGAAGGATACCCTGGGCTTGAAAATGTGCCTCTGTGTGTTCCAAAATTTCCACCAAGATAAACATATTCATTGCAAACTTTAACAAAAACAATAAAAAAGAGAATGAATAAGTAAATAAATACCTGAATACAAGAGGTAAATTTTCCATGATTTCTGAATCATTTCTCAGTTCGTAAGTAGCAATTGCGAACAGAAATAAAGATTCGTTTCGCATTCACCCTTTGGCATATTTTTTTCACTGATGCCGACAATTAAAGGTCTCAAAGACACAATACTAAATAAGACAATCTTTGATTGTTCGACATATTTAAAAACAACTGACGCGCAAAACTTTCTTTCCAATGGCTTATTTTACATACTGGGGAAGTTCATCTTCAGACTTCATTTATAGCATATAAGTAAAAAGAGGAGGAGAGCTTCCACATCCACATCTGCGTGTAATTTTTTTTCACAATATAATTTATTTTCACACATACAACTTAGGAAAAAACTGTTGAGAGACTGTCAATAATCAGCACGAATTCACTGTTTCTGGTTATTTTTTCTTCTCTCCTTCTAATCATTTTTGCTCAAAATCAGCATTTGAAATTGCGGTATTAGTTTTTCTGGGTATTTTACGCATTTAATATAAGAAGTATCTAACAAATTTTCCTTAACATGAGCTTACCTTCTTTTGATCCTGCACTTCTTGCTACCAAAGCTGACAGTAAAATAATAATTTCTGTCGATTACACATACAATACCACTTTTCTGAGTGAACTTATTTAATACTTAATTACAAGAAATACGGAATGTTTAAAAAAAATCAGTACAATGTACCTTAAAAAGCATTGACACGCGAGCAAGTTGCTGTTAATATCAGAGAAAAAATTCTAGGCTAGACATGAAAGAAAACGAAACAAGGCAAAACTAAATATTACTTGAGAGAGCCAAAAACTAAAGTCAACCAATCAGATTGCTCTATTACTGGTCCAATATTTTCCAAGTACTGGACCGGTGACTGTATTGAATTATTACACTGCGTTCCCGTCATAAATCTCTAATTAACCACGCTTTCAAGTTCTCAGGCAGGCGGCGGTTGCGTTTATGACCCGTTGATATGGTCTCGGGCAGACGGCTCTCCCCCAGAGTTAACCTTGCCGAGCTAACTTTTCACTTATTACATGTATTTTGAAAAATAACTGTTAACAGGACGGTGGCTGTCCCGTCTCAGGGGTCGAGACAACTCGGGTGGGCGACTTTGACTCTACAAAAAGGGACAACGTTTTCGCATCTAAAAGCGATAAAATTGCTTCGAGCGGGGAAGGGTTGTCTCTGGACCCGGATTTATTTGAATGCAGTTAACCTTTATACTTCCTTACTGCAGCCAAGTGGGGGACATGATAAAAATATGTTAATAGCATATTTCTCACAATCTGCTCGTAACATGCACATCTCGATAAATTCAGTGAAGCGTAATGTCATATGCAAATTTCGTAAGTGAGTTGTAGAAATATTTCGAATCGAGTAAACTAACTATGACTAAACAAAATTTATAGTTATCCCTACACTAAGGAAATAATCCAAATAGCGCAATACATGTATATCTTGTTTTTGTGCGTGGCAGCGTATACATTTTAATATTAAGGTTACATGTAGTTTTCGTATCAACGCTACCGTCGTTACTATCAGCGATCGATCGATCATATGAGACCAGGGTTTGAGACCACTCTCCGACGATGGTAGTGACCATAGCGATCGTTGTCGGTGACAGATTTTAGTTCAAATTCGACAATCATAGCGATCGTATCGATCATATGAAAACCACAGCAGTCGTAAGGATTGCTAAACCTTCCCTGAAGCGACCGCAACAATCGTAGAAATCGCAGCGATCATAGCGACCCAGCCGTGTTCATGGGTTGAAGGTTGGTCTTTGGTATGTCAAAGACGATTTTGTTAAAGCATTTTTTAAAATGCGTATCGTAATTGTACGAAAACTTCCTACTGCCACCTCACAAGTATATTATCGAAATATTCGATGTAAGAGGAATAGATAGATGACAGCCAGAGTTTGCGCGGCAAGTAAAGCTAAAAGAAAACTGAACGTTCGTTCATACCTGAAAAGCACAGTAAAACCAGATAATACTTCGGACTTGTTTTTCCTCTAGTTGCTGTATACATAGTCAATAGTTCATCGGCGAAATGCATAAACAGAACTACTAATCTTCACGAGCAACTATCCGTTGCTGAGTGTTTACTTCACATGGCCATATTTGCATAAATGAAGCACTTTGAAAGCCATATTTTAATATGACGTCACCTATGGGTATAAAAATAACCATTAGTGACGTCACTGATAAAAGAACAGGAAGCTTAAGTGCTGGGGTTTTTCCCGCTGAGACTTTCGACTTTAGCAAATTCGCATCACGTTAGCCCCTTAGTCGAGGCTAACTCTCTTATCAGTCGCTATAACGTTTTATCAACTTTTCTCTTCTCCGATGATAACAAACTTGTACACCGTCAGCTTCTTTTATAACAATGGGAACATAAGTTATGAGTGATGTAGTCTCAGTGAATCTGTTGGATTGCACCGGATGTACAGTGGAAGGTAAGTTTTACTTCAGTTGAATGTTAACTGCTATTTTCCTCATCGAAAAGCCATGTGTGCTACAAGACCTGCAAGACCAGGCCTTAAGTTTGGACGCTTGAGCACGCTTCTTTCCAAACCTCGCAAGATTTTCTGGCCATTACTTTTTATTATAGTGCATTATGCTACTAAGTCAAAAATATATATCTACACAGTACGATAAAATTTAACTTTAAATTATGGCCAAAATTAAACGAAACGACCAAGATGTGATTTTAGACGAAGATCTTGTTGCATGACACAAGTTTGAGCATAACATACCAGCGCCAGTACAACAAGGGCACCTAACTCCGCGCAACATCTTTACAACTCACTATAATTAGCTCCAGCAGTGGCGAACAAAAATCAATTTTCTCCTAATGCAATGCAACCGAAGAGGATTTTCAAGTCATCTTTACCTTGGCTAGAAAATTACATTTCGGTGTGAAGCTTTTTTATTAAGGCTTCCTTTGCCTAGGATTGGCATTCGAAATGAGCTCAGATGCATGTCCAATTAACAAACCCAGACTTTGTTGGGGTCATAAATCGATGTCTTTTCACATCAGTGATCGGGGAGACAAAATCAAATCGAAAGTGAAAGGGCTTTGTGACACTTGTGCAACTGGCGTAAATATTTTCACCGTGTCTATGGAGACACGTCACGGATGGGCATCTAAGACCCCGTCCACACGTATCTGGCTACTGTTCGCTCTCCATGAATATGCTGCGTGTGGACGGGGCATTTTTGAATCCGGAAAGAAAAAGTTGCGGATTCAAGAATATCCGGATGCGTGTGGACGGTGCCTAACTTGTATTCAGTCAAGGTCGTCGTCACGCGCAACTCTCAACCCGTCTCAATCTTTCCTCATCCTTTTTTTGGATGATTTTAGATTATTTACATTTACATTTATTATCTACATTTAAAGTCGTTAATGCTTTAGCACCTAGTTATTTAAGTGAATTATTAGAAGCCTATGATCCAATGCGTATGTTAAGATCGTCTACACAATTGTTCCTGCTTGAGCCCAAATTTAATCTAAAGACGTATGGCTCACGTGTCTTCTCTGGTTGTGCACCCCGATTATAGAATAGTCTTCCTTTAGAAATTAGGAAGTGTGACTCTATTGACACTTTCAAGAGGAAACTTAAAACACATCTTTTTTGTTATATTATCATATTTTTGTTAGTTTTTATTTGTATAATAGTATTATTATTACTATTTAATTTCTAATTTCTTAGAACTTGTGAAGCGCTCTTGGACATCGTATTGAAATCAGCGCTATATAAATAAATTATTATTATTATTATTATTATTATTATTATTATATTATTTTGATGTACCTCTTTGATGCTTTTGCGCTTTTATAGTTAAATATTTGTTTGAATGTTGCTTTGATTTGACAGTTTCTTTTTTGTGCATTTTGAATCCATTGTGACATAGTTACGGCTTTTTGTAGATGCTTCTGTACTTGAATCTTATTGTTTTTTTTTCTTGAAAATGCCGATTATGCTATTGTGTCTGTTGTGCCTGATTGGAAACCATCCATGTTAATGATCAAGGAGCAGAGAGAAGTACTGGTGAATAGAATTTCTATGTGCAATTACCGTGATCGAGTTCTTAGACAATTGGTCAATATTTGGAAGCTTTCAGAAATTTTCGTGATATTTAGAGAGATGTTTGAGGTGCGGGGAGGAAACGGCATGGCGACAGCGAGTGTGAACGACGTGATTTTGGGTTTTGCATCGGTACGGTTGGTGGCGTTGATGATAGGTTGAGAGCGCATTCTCCGCCTCCATATATAACGGTACTTCACTTTCAAGACGTCATCTTCATTTCATCTTCAATACCTCATCTTCATGGTGCTCAAAATAAGGGAAAATTGGACAGAAAAGCGTACCGTTTAATCCCTGGACTCCTGGTCAGTCACTCTTGGCCAGCACCGCTCACTAGAATTGCTAAATTTACTATTTATGGAGGTAGCTGCACGAACAAGAAAATCGCGTTGAGTTCTGTTCTTTGTTTTATTTACTTCCATAGGGGAGGGAAGAGATTATTTAAATATCAAACTGAAATTCCGTGGTTTTTGGCGGATAATTATAAATTTGTAATCGGAACGTTATCGAATAAGTACAATTGAGACTCGGTATAAACATGGACTAAAGATGCACTGAGATGGCAGTTTCTGAATAAGTGAATATTATTCACTCTGCATGGATTCTATAACAATATTATATTACGTACCATAGTGTTCGGCCGACTGGACCTTTGATATGTAGTTTCGCACACGACTTTATCTTTTATTATAAATGGTTATCACGATGGCTCTATTTGTCAACCTCGTTCTCAGAGCCGTTTCCCTGGCTTGAAACGGCTCTGGGAACGAGGTTGTCTATTTGTTAAATTGCTTAATTATATCTCTCAGTTAGTACGCGCGCTGTGATTGGTCAATTTAGCGGGCCGTATTCTACTGTACGGCCCGCTAAAATTTGTAGCTGTTTTTGTTGCCAAAATGTTTCTAGAGTGTGAGTGAGTGAGTGTTCTTAACTATTTTAGCAAGTAAAAGTTTAAAACTTTCTTTTACTTCTGAAATTGTGTGTTAAAACCTGCTAATGACTTAAAGAGTCAATTAACAACGACTTAAAGAGTCAATTAACAATTGACTCGTTTTGCTTTCGAAGTGCGTCGGAAATTTGAAGCCGTTCCGCGTGAATAGAAATCGTTCCCGAACCCGTCAGGCAAACAGCAGAGATATAATAAATATCTTACTAACCTCGTTTTCTCGGTCCGTACTGTAAGTTACGGATCCTCGTTTTCCCCCTTCGATGTATGGCCCGCGCGCTTCGCGCTTGGGCCATAAATCGATGGGGGGAAAACTCGGTCCGTAACTTACAGTACGGCCCTCGAACTCAGTTAGTAAGAGGTATTCAAAGAGTTACAGTCTGGTTTCCCATCACTTATAAAAATACTTTATCCATCTTAAATTTCAGCGCACAAATAGCGGATGAATTATGCCTTGGAAGGCAAAAACGCTTCTTCGAGGTTTCCCACAAGCAGTTGACGCGGCTGAAAGAATATACGAGTTTGGTAAAAGAATACTAAGTGATGTATTTCCAAGAAAAGTTCACGCCGTAAGGATTCCGCCTTGTCGTGGATATTTCCAACGGGAGGAGGATGGAGAAATAAGGAACAAGTTAAAGAGTCTTTGTAAGAACGGTAACGTTTCCTGCGTAAAGACTTTGATGTTGCACGGACCAACAGGACATGGTAAAGAATATTCAGCGGCAAACCTCATTAATCAACTATTGCGATCGAGTGCAAAAAAACTACTGAATCTACGACAGAGGCCAGCAATCTTATGGACAATAAACGCCAACAGCCAAGCCACAATGCTTGAAAGTTATTGCAGCCTTGCCAAAGAGATTGGTCTGATTGATGAGGCAAAAGTTGCGAATCAGGAGCTATCGCTTCTCAGCAGAACCTCGGAGGGACGACAATACCAAATCAACCTGCAAAATCAGTGTCAAAAAAATGCATATGATGAAGCGCTGAAGCAAATCTACGAAGAAGTTATGAAGAACCTCAGACATCACAGCCCGTGGGTGCTTTTGATACAAGGCCCCAGGAAGGACATGCCAAGCAGGTTTTGGCCGCAACCAGGAGATCCAAACTCTGGAAATGGTCTAGTTGTTATGACCACACAATATCCAAGTCTACTGGCCAAAGAAGGAGGCGACCATTCTCTGGAGAAAGTGTTAATCGGTAAGATGAAAAACGAAGATGCGGTTAAATTTCTTGCAGCCAAAAGTGGAATCCCTGCGACTGGTGCTGATAAGACGTATGCTCAGAACATAGTTGTCGAAAAGTTAATGTGTATTCCTCAAGATATAGCAAAGTAAGTATACAACACTTAATTTAAGTGTGTTGGAATTTGACTTATTTTTTTAGGAGATGCCAATGGTATCTCCTGCTTGCTGTAGGGATGCGTGTGTGTTCCCATAAGGAGCTAACAGATTGGTTGTCGACAAATCAGGATGGCAGATATCGGTCCCTTGAAAGCTGCAAAGTCATTTTTAAGACATATTAGTTTTTGGAGTAAGCGAAGCGCTTGTTGTCAAACAAGCGGACTTCCTGATGTAATTTCCTTATAAATTAATCTTCGCATTTAAGTGAAAACATATTAAGCTCTCTTAGCGCAGAGAATTTTCCATTGCGTTAAAAACGATGCACCACGCAATTGAAAAAGCCTATAAATTTTCGATAGCAGTTAAAAACATTGGGTTTTTTCGCGTAAAAAATAAATCGGTGTCTTCGATTTTATCATTGGACTTAGAAGCAAAGGATTAAGACAAACTCGACGCGTCCACTTAGTAATCTTCAAGACAGTGCTGACGAAGAGGCATACCGATCTTTCGCAAATATTGCTGTCGAACTTAGGAATCTAGATTCTTTCTCTACCATTAGAATAAGGCTTACGTAACCTACTTTCAAACCTCTGCAGCAATTACCCACCTTTCACGGGTTATTAGGTAAGGTGTTATTAACGGGACTGACACAAGCTGCCAAAAGCACCCTTGGAAAGTTTTGGAACGAACGGTCTTAGCTACTTTCAATATGCTTTTACCACTGATTTCAGATTTGGAGAATTCATAAGAAAGTACATCGAAGAGACCAATGGAAAATTAACTTACGAAGATTTGTGGTCCTTGTTGGGAACGGAAACAGCAACATTATCTGAGTGTGTGCTGATCATGGAAATCAGACGCGAAAACCAAACAGAGGTAAGATGCATCGTCTTCACAATTCCTACTTTTTAGAGATAGGTACGAGGCTTACAGAGTAAAAATTCATAAGCATAGGGTTCTATATGGTCAATTAGCCAATCATGGTTCCATACCATATGGCAAAATTACCACCTTCCATCTTCACCATTTTACTTCATTGCTCATTCTGTAGAAACTCTTCGGTGCTTACACGTTCTTACATTCTACCGCGTTGTTGTTTCCTTTGTTCAGCTTAGGGTTTTCGCAGCCGCATAGCAAGACTAGCGTTTCGTTCACTGATCGCACTGAGCGGCTTTAATTCGTCCTCCTTGAGATGTTATTGGTCCTTTCAGATCTTCTCAGTTTGGACGAGGGCACTCCTTGCTTTCCAAATTCTATTCTTCAGGTCTTTCATACCTCTTACCTTTCAACTCACTGTTGATCCTGAGTAAATGAACTCGTCCATGCCTCGTTTGCCTCATGTTAATCCACTCTGATCCTCGTTATTTTGGTCTCTCGTCCATTTATCATCAGTCCAACTCTTCCTACTTCCTCCTGTAGTCTTGATTTGCTCTTCCTGAGTGAAGTCTAGCTCGTCAAATTTAATTTGTTGTTGCCATTGTCCTCATGACCAAATGTTCTCTCGTTCATTCCATATTGATCTGCAATAAAAATCCCTATTCCCGGTGGCCAGTTCTTACATTCCTTAAGGTTTCATTTTTATCGCCAGTCTCGTGATTAACCCTCTTCTCTTACTCTTTGGGATGTTTTTTAGCTTCCTTACCTTCCCCAATAGTTGCTGGGCTTTTTGTCTCGGTGTATTGCACCTGGGTTTTTCCTCACTCTTTCTGAACGCGTGCTACGGAATGATGAACTGATTCCGCAGCTGTAACTACAGAAAACAAATGCAATAAAAAACGCGTTTCCTCGCTTCTTCTGTGTATTTCTCATGTTGCTGTTGAGTTTTAGGGTGTTGCATTTATCCTCGTCTCTAGGTGTAATATCGAGGCCATGGGAACTTGGAACGATTTTATGGCTGTTTTCCTTCGGCCGATCCGCTGATTGAGAAGGCGTTTTTTTGTTGTATTTCGTTCAAGTTCGTATTTCCAGCTTCTGGGCACGCTCGATACATACACATAGATACTTTAACATTTACGTTGTCTCGCAATATGATGTAATGACTCTCACGCGTCATTGTCCTTCGGGTCAGCGGTCAGGCATGATACGGGTCCCTGTTAATTACTGAGCCGAACTGCTTTTTTTCATAGCTTTTAAAATTCATGGCCTGCTGCTCGAGTGAGCACTACACACCTTTAAAAATCCTGGAGAGTTTTTTTCAAGACGCAGCGGACGCAGCAAAAGAGAGCACGTTTGTAAAAATTTCCGATCGTGATGAAGTTAAAGTGGTAACGATACATCCAAGAGACCACGCTACTCTCAGGGATTTACTCACCCGGCAGGAACAATCGCTGGCAGGTAAGTTGCGAGTTATAATTCTGTTGACTATAACATGTTATTACATTAGGCCTGGTTCACACTAGCGACATCACGACATAATCGCTTATGTCGGTAATGTGAACATCAACACAAAGACATCAGGAAAGGATCAGGTTTTTGCCGTATGTCGTTATGTTCATGCTTTTCTGTTGCTATTCTGTCATTATGTCAGGATGTTCCCTCTGCAAACATAACCACGCAACATCCTTCTTATGTCGTTATGTATATGTCGTTGGTATTATAAATTGTAAAAACGAACGATGGAAAAAAAATCGAATAATGCAAATTACAGCATTTAAAGCGATTTGACGCAAAGAATTAACATAAGAGGGTGCGAAGATTCTAAAAATACTTTCGCACGAATGGAGTCGTGCCGGTATTTTTAAAGCTACAGATCAGATCTTCTTAGAATCTTCATATGGTGTTACTTTAGAATTACATTTCACGTTACAAACACTGTTAATTGAATTCTACAATTCATAATTAAGTGATAGTACCTTGAATTTAGTTTTCTGTCCTGAAAAGGCATGCAAAAGAGTCAGTTCCTTTAACTTAAGGCGGGGGTAAACATGAATAGAATTGAAATTTGAAGTAATATTAAAATGAAATTGTTAGGATTAAGATGGGTTGGAAACACTACCAGACAGTTGACCCCCGCAAAAGAGAGCCCCAGGTTGCTAGGGGACTGTTTGGTATCCGTCTACTAATTCTTCACTTCAAATTTCAATTTTCCAAATCCATCAAATCTTCAACATTTCATATTTTCCTCAATTTAACCTATCCGTTGAGAAAAATATCTCTTTCCCAAAATGCCCAAAAATCACCCATAAAGTTACACAAAACCGCCAAGCAATGGTTAATGAAATGAGTATAGAGATTTAGTGTCGCTTGAAACGTGACCGAGATATTGGCAGAAAGGCCGTGTAAAGCGACGTCAAAACAGCCTTCACGTGTACCCCCCCCCCCGCCTTTAGCTACGATTAAGCTTTGCATAGTATCAAGACTAACAGTGACGTAAAATATCTGCAGATATGTAAATCAAGAGAGAGGTAAATATATTTAAACGTTTTTTCCAGAATCTAGATATGTACCAAATTTCTAACTTGGAGAATCCGAGTTGCAGGTATGGATGAGAAATTCACTCCATCCTGTTAGACTTTTTGTGATCGAATCCGCTGACCAATGT
>CAXHUQ010001410.1:140000-160000 GCA_964020085.1 Micromussa lordhowensis | reverse complement strand
AAACTTGTCTATTTGTAACTTTGCTTCAATCAGATGCTCGACCGCACTCGCCAAAGGGATTTGGAACTTTGGGTTGACGAGGGTAATTCGCACAACCCTTTCGTTACCGCAAGCCTCTAACTCTTGTGTGTAAAGGTCGTCACCAGTGACATTTCTTACTTCCTCTGCATAGCATCGTTGATATGAGCACCAGACCAGTTCTTCCATGTATTGATTCTTGTGGTCCTTTAAAACTTTGTAAAGGTCCTTTATGGCTGGTGACTCCTTCCCGTCTTGGAACTGGAGCTGAAAGACAAAAAATGCAAGCAGTTTCAAGGTGGTCGACTTATCCAGTGTTGCTGTCCTCAAAATGTTCTTTATAGGAAAAGTTTAAATTTGAGCTCCATGAAGCATACATTTGGCCTTTCTGATCACCTCGGATCTCGCTTTTGTTGGGTTGCACAAGATACTCCGTGAAGTCGACAACGTTGCCAGTCATTTGTTCCATGGCCGAGCTAGTGAAAGACATGGGTCTATTCCTGACATGACACGAGGATTCAAAGAATTTTTGCATAGCAGAGCAGTTTGTCTTTCACCATCAATCTGCTAGCAAAAAGCATCCTTTATGGTGTATCACGAAAATTTGGTTTATCAACGCAGTTGATAATGTAAATTGACCACCGTACAGAGATTGAGAAGCTGACATTTCGATCGTTAGCCCTTCATCGATAGTTTATTATTACGTATTTATGATTGTCAGGAAATTATCGTAAAGTGGACGCTAACCTGTTGCGCAGTAACATCTACAGCACAATTATGCAATGCTTTATGGACAGCGATTGGACTGGCAGGAGCCCCGTTGGGCGTAGTTAATGCGACCCAGTACGAAATCGCAGGACAGAGGGATTTGTTCACGCTCGTCAAGTTTCCTTCTAGTCATCGCTCTGTTATGGAGCTAGGAATTTGACTTGAGTCTTGATTTTCGTCACTTGAATCACTTTCGTCAACAGTTTCCTCGTTAATGCTGCCTTTCTTCTTTTCATGCGTCGAGATCGCACTAAAGAAGAACGCAACATTGGGGATACCTTTGATAAAAGATAACAATATGCATCAAAATATGAAAATGCACCATCAAATTTTCCCTAAAACGTTGAACACAGATACTAACCTGAAATAGCCTTGTCACATGTATCGCGTTTCTTACATATGGAACTCCACGCCTTTGGCAACGCTCTGTCTTTCACATTACAAACACACTTGGCACTGATAATACTACATCTCCCACTTATAGCAGGAGTCAAGTAACATAGTGCAGCACTCTTGATGGCCTCACTGTTGAGTTGCCGACATGGCTTTTTCGCTCTTAGCATTTTCTCCAGCGGCGTGATGTTGCACAAATGGCACAAAATTTCTTCTTATATATATAGTGGACTAATTCGTGTGAGATCACAACGCATAAATCACACGCAATAACGCCGCGCGTTTACTTTGTTAGTGTAGTCAGTAGTGCAACAAGCGCAGGTAATCCAGGATGATCTTTTGATCCTGACCGACAAAATGTGTTGAAACCTGAATTCGACCTAATCTGCATTCGATTTTTTAGCTTTAGTCTTATTTGCCATTCAATCTTTAAGCTCTAGTTTTTAAATTACTTCAGCGCCAGGGCTAGCCTGTTCCTCTTTTGTTACCGTAATCAACGGGGCTTGTTTTAAGCATTCTAAGCATTTCTCACACTGCCTATTTGCGAATCGAGCTGTTTCAATGAGGTGACGCATATATCTCGAACTTGTGTGAAATGTTGTTGGTGCGGCGTTTCAGAACACGACCGCAACAAAAACATGTATTCCAAATTATCCCGAATTTGTGCGAGCCGTGTTTCTCTCGGTCCTCCTGGGACGCCAAATTAGAATGAAAAGTATTGAAGAAATATCCATTGTTCATAGCTTTCGTACAGTTCTAAACTTCGTCGTTTGTAGCGGCTTGGACAGTAGCCATGGTACGAATTTGTTCTTGTGTCAATGATGCCAGGCTGAAAAATAGACTGACAGGAGAAATACATCACTTCCCTTTCTCACCCAAGTCAACTAACCGAAAACTCCGTAAAATCATCCTTTTCCGCGTCTGTTGAAAAGATGTTTATATAATATATTATAATAATTTATTAGATAAGATACTTACAGTAAATAAGAGAAGTATTATATTAAATTAATACTGATATATTCATATTTCCGGGAAATCCGGAAAATCCGTCTTTTCCGTCCTCTTTTTTTAAAGTTTGTCAGTCAGCAGTCACTCACTTCTGTAAGTTTGTTCATTAGCAATTCATGTCTCCGGGAAATCCGTGAAATCCGTCTTTTCCGTCCTCTTTTTTAAAGTTTGTCAGTCAGATCAGCAGTCAGTCATTTCTGTAAGTTTGATCATTAACCATTCATGTCTTCAAGTTCTCTGGGCTTAATATATTCCATATTGTCAATCAATTCATCCTGCAAGTTGTCATGCATCAACCTTTCGTTAATCTTGCTGTGGAAAAGACGGATTTGACGGATTTAGCGGATATCTGTTCATTTTGCCCTACGCAGTTTAGAAACAGGGGAGTGACTCCTTAGTTTGGTTTTGATTTAGCCCTTACATAAGATAGAAGAGTGAATTTCCAAGTGAACTATTATATTTCTTGAACTTGCGTTAGTCGATTTCTTCAGTTGTTAGTTTATTCTGTAGGGCGAATTTTCCGAATTTAGCGGATATCTGTTCATTTCACTTTACGCCGTTTAGAAACAGGGGAGTGATTTCTTAGCTTGGTCTTGATTAAGCCCGCAAAATCATTTAACCGAAACAGGTTCACTCGTCTGTGAAAAAGATGCGCTGATTTTCAAATCGACCGAGATTTTAATGCTTTAATGGACATAGTATTCCCATACTACGACAAGAACTTTTCGCGGCTTTTCGGTCCTATAGTTCTCGACAAATTTCTCGTTATGTTCAAGCACAGACAGCTTAAAGCAACTCAAACAGCAATAGTACCCTTATAGCACATTGATTGAAGTAAAAAAATCGCCGCAGCCAAATCATTTTTTCGATACAGCAGTAAGCCCAAATGCAAAAGGAACTAAATTTTTGGGAAAGCAGGTTTTTTTTGGTTTTAAGCATCTTTGGCATCACTGACAAAGAAGGAACTAAGTTTTAGGAAAACCTTTAAGGCTAACATCTCTTCATACAGTATAGGAACAAGCGTGCCTTTCCATGGCCGTTCCTCTTACGAGGAACGTTTTTTCGGAAAAACGTCCAGATTGATTTGTAGATTTTAGCAAAAGACGCGAGAATGAGCTTGTTAGCTTTGTCCTCCATTAAACTACCAAGAGATGTAGTTTTAGAAAGATTTTCGCAGTACTTAGTACTATTTTAAGGCTTAAAAAAAGGGAACTGATTTTTTGGGGAATGATTAAAGTTATTATATAATAATAATAATAATAATAGTAATAGTAATAGTAATAATAATAGTAATAGTAATAGTAATAGTAATAGTAATAGTAATAGTAATAGTAATAGTAATAGTAATAGTAATAGTAATAGTAATAGTAATAGTAATAGTAATAGTAATAGTAATAGTAATAGTAATAGTAATAGTAATAGTAATAGTAATAGTAATAGTAATAGTAATAGTAATAGTAATAGTAATAGTAATAGTAATAGTAATAGTAATAGTAATAGTAATAGTAATAGTAATAGTAATAATAATAATAATCGTATCTATAACAAAATTCTCGATCGTGATTGGTTCTCCAAGCGCCTATCTGCCACGTAATCGGCGCGCGATCACGTGGGTGTCCAATTAAAGGTGTCCGATTTGAACTTTTTGTAATTGGATACCTGTAATTGGATACGCACATGATTTACATGTCAGTTACGGGCGCTCTAATGTCTTTTTTTCGCAATGTTTCGCATAGATATTTTCGCACAAAAGAACTTCCCAAGACATTTTTAATTCCAAAATTTGTTATAGATACGATTAATTTGTAATTGGACCTCGTGTCGTACAATTCAGGGAGTAATCGTGCTCGTAATTTCAAATCGGCCTCGCGCTTCGCGCTCGCCCGATTTTGAAATTACTCGCGCGATAACTCCCTGAATTGTGCTACACTCAGTCCAATTACTATTACTAATAATAATAATAATAATAATAATAATAATAATAATAATAATAATAATAATAATAATGATAATAATAATAATAATGATAATAATGATAATAGTAATAAAAATAGAGGACGAAAATGAAGGCTGACTAGCCTAGCATGACCTAACTCTCCCGCCAAATGCATAAATAGTTCTTAGACGTCCCACGACATCGGGCCTCACTAATTTCTGACTAATTCGTCCTTCAATCGCCAGAAACTAATCTCCTTAATTAACTGAAGATGGCCTAAATCATGACTAAATTATTTAAGCGTTAAATTTTAATTTTACGAACAATTAAGAAGATATGAATATCTTTAATGTGGTTTACAAAGTAAAATTAAAACCACTTATCCAGGAGCATAAACTCTACTAAAATGAAGTTCATTCATTCATCTATTCATTTCTGCCTTGAACACACGTCTAAAGAAGCATCGAATGCAAGGCAATGTCGGTCAAAAGTAAAGGTCAAGATTATGATTTTAGACTTTTCTTCCGTGTCGTGTGACACTATTACATTTTTATTTCTAATATCCTCATTCTGACTATAAAAGTCCAATAAACCTGTTCGACATATTTAGTCATTCACTGAAGTAAGCCGTAGTCATCTTCCTCTCTTGGCTTCTTTCAATGATTCATTTTCTTTTTATGCGTACTTTGTATGGTTGTCCCCTTCTTATAGCTTACGCCAAAAAGTATCTTCTCACCTTTGCACTTTTCTATATAAGGTCTGACTTGTCAAATATGTGTCAATCAACCTTTAGCAGTACAAGAAAACTAATTGCCCTTGTCAGATCGCAAGAGCGATAGTCAACTCTTCTGCCCTCGTTTACTAGAGAATATTGTCAATTACACGATACTTTGCGATAAAGCGCGCGACAATGCCAAACTTTCATAACTCGTAGTTTACTAAATAGAACGCACCAGGAAAGGATGATCGGGGTAGATCATTTCCTCTTGAACGCATTAAATTATTCACTTGCAGAACAAAAGTGGATGGAAGGTAAACTTGGTTGGTTGTCTAGATTCCTGTTTGGAAACAATGCCATCGACATTGCTACTCCCAAGTTGTCCGGTCTTGATGTCTCAAAAGTAATCAAATGCTTAAGCAGTGTTTGTAAAGACGCTTTGCAGCGCTGCAGGGATGAAGATTTTGCAATGCTACGCCTCACATTGCCTCACCTAGAAGAAGCTGTGAAGGTACATTAAGCTCGACATCAGGGCATTAATTTACTTTCTCGATTGTTATTGTAAGTTACCCTCTTCAGATATTAATTTTGCCGCTCAAATGTAATTAAAATTCACCTGTTTACTGCATAAAGTTTTATCTCTACTCGGCATGCGGTATTGGAATAGTTGTTAGATTTCCTTTTTCTCTCCTCGTCTCATTGTTTACTTCTTTTTCGTATTCTTCTTCTTCTTTCTGCCCCTCCCCTTCCCCTTCCCCTTGTTCACGTTATTTTTGTTTTTCAGGAAGTACTTATTTAGACTACTAAGCGTCACTCAGAAGTGAGGAGTGAAACTAGCTAAGCGGTACGACAAACTGCAAAAACAGATACAACGAGCATCCGTTTAATCCCATATGGAAACCCCCTCTTTCTAGGATTCCTTTAGCTCGTCAGCCAAAAGAACCCCTCCGTAAAAGCTAGCTGAAATACAGTAGATCTTTTGAAATTTATTCCGTAGCTGAGCAGCAAACTACCAGAAGAAGAACTTGAACTTCTTTCTATGGCTAATGGACACGCATGTCTTGGGGAGAGTTTGCTCTTCTCTGGTGAGTCTGAAAAAGCACGAAGTCATTTAAAGACTGCGCTTACCCTGTTCAAGAATTACAAAGGTCCAGAAAATGTGCAGCTAGACTTGGCCAACGTGTTGCATTTTCTTGGAGAGGCGTGCAGCAACAGGTACATATGGCTTAAAACCATCTTACACGTGTGACACAATAAGTTATCACATCAATTACAAACTATCATTGGAAATAGCACAACTAAATATAAACAAACAAGAGCAATGAAGGCAGAAGCAGTACATAAAGTGCTCATCTACAATCCAAGAAGAAAATATGTACCCAATTACACAGTGAGTTTTAGTTAAACTCAGGGTGAATACGCCACATACACACATATACACAAACGGTGTATATGTGGATTGTAGTTTGGATGAGAAGCTAGGTTGTTCGAAAACACGATCTGACAAATTATTTCAAAATTTCGCTCACTCCAGATCAGATTAATCATTACCAATCATAGGAGAAATCGTACCTGAGTAGTAAAGTAGGGTCGTTAGTGTCGAGTTAGGTCGAGGAAAATCATTGACATGCATAACGGTTGAGTCAACGAGGTCACCTATTGTTATAGCCTAGGGAAAAATGTGTTCCTCCATACTAATTGTCTAGGTAAATCATTAATATTCAAACTGTCTTGGTAAAAATAGCTTTATCCATACAAATTAGCGTCACTCTAGAAAATTAAGCCTCGTTTTGGACTTCCCTGGACTTCCCTTGGACTTCCCTTTCCCTAGGTTTACTAATGAGCGTCGCTCTAGTACAATGAAAACAATAAAGTTGCCTAGGCTTGCCCGCTAACCCTGATTAGCACATGAAAAATCTATTACGTGTTCAAGCACGAATTTTAACGAACGTGTCATTCCTTCATTCAACTTTAACCCGCAGGAAACTTGAAAACTTTGTTCGATTATGCAGGAAGTAAAAAAAATTAGTATGCAGGAAGGTACTTTTACTTAGACACTTAATTAGTACGGAGGAAAACTTAAAAAAGCATAACAATCTAATTTTACCTAAACCTTTTTGCACAGTCATCTGGGGGACCCCTTGACAGGTGAGAAGTATCTAAGAAAAGCTTTGATGGAAAAACTGGAATTGTTCGATGGCAGAGCACACCCACAAGTGGCGTTCACTCTACAAAGTCTTGGAAACGTTTTGAACGAGCTGGGAAAACAATCTGAAGCGATGTGAGTACTGTACATGGCTTAGCAACACAAAATGCTTCAATACTGAGGATGCTTAAAAATGTGGTCCTGTGAGAAATTGGCATGGGCTAATCTCGTTGAGAAGTAACATACTGTATAGCACCATTATTGAACCCCACACCGGAAATGTCCTTCAGAAAAATAAGGAAATTTTTTTCGCAGGAAATAGTGGGTAATGTAAACAGTACCTTAATGAATGCACACCTCTTATTTATACGCTTACTGAGGGGACTGCTTAGAGTACCTCATTCTGTCACTTTATTTCCATCTGACTGTGAGAAGAGTACGGGAAGAAGACTTAAAAAATATGATGACCCTTCGAATGAACTTTTTCTCTTTTTTTTCTCGAGAGCCCTTTTTTCTTACCTTTGACCCAAGGATTTTCCCTTAGTTCAAATATATATTTCTCTACATTTTAATTAATTCAAAGGGCATTGTTTCTCAGGGATATCTGTGGGTACGAAAGGCATGTTACAGGTTTATTTTAATGACGACATTCTTCGGCAACTATCTCATATAGGAGTTCCGTTAGTTAACCTGAGATGACTAATTATTTACGATCAACATCAAGATCATTTGCAGTGCAAAACAACCTCAAGAGAATCTGAAACTTCTAACTGCAAAGATAAAACCAATTTTCTGCAAAAGAGCCGGCTGGGATTACCATTGTCATTTGCGTTTGAAGGATCATACTGCAGTGGTCTTGCGGCTAGCTCCAGTTCGATGAAAACCCAAATCCACTTAGATCATGACTGGACACCTGATAAGCATAGCAGCTAGATTTCAACTGAGTCGATTTTTAACTGTTCACAGTACTCACAGAAATTGAGAAGTTAAGTGTTCTGTTATGTTGCTGGAGTTAAGTTTAGTTTAACACTAGATCTCATGTAAGTCTGGCGGGCGACAATTATTTCTACATCAAACGAAATAATACGCATACCTCCTACCATCTACCGCGCGAAAGCGTAAATTGACACAACCTATGGATCCGCCGTCACTCCCACTGATTATGTGAAATCAAAGTATGCAACTACATCGTGATACCCGGTGGCATGAAAAAAATTTCCCTCGCGTCCCACAAGCTTTGCGGCGGGTAAAGAGTCTCTCCCCTTTGTATCTCGTTTTTGCTAATGCTTAAATGGAAATTGGTGCCGCTAATGAAGAAAGCATTTTACTAGTCTACTTACAGACGAAATGTCCCGGTTTGTTGATGGATATGATAGGGTCAAATTCTGACTACTCTCGATGCGTCATTCAGCCATCAGATTCAATGCATCCTAATGTTTACCTCACAAATTTTTAACTAACGGTTGCAAGAATTAGAACCTGTGCTACGCCAGATACGAAAACCTACTAAAAACCACCCTTTAGATGTGGCCAAAAAATATATAGAAACGTATTCCTCATCTAATGCAGCAGCACGAGAAAGGGTATTCTATGATTATTACACAAGTTTTTAAAATCGAAACATAATCCTAAAGTATATATAAAGTGGGCGAACACAAAGACTGACCGACCTAGAATGACTTAAATCTCCCGCCAAAACCTTAAATAGTCCCTAAGCATCCCGTGATGCTCCCGAGTCTCTCGAAAGTGCAGTCAGAATAATAATCTCCGACTCATTCTTCCCTCAATCGTCAGAAATTACATTTTCTGAGGCTAGACCCAGCGCAATTAGAGTATTCGCTCTCGATTTCTATGAGACGATAGTTGATTCCAGTTAAACAATAGAGTATTTCTGTCTAGGAACTATCGGCTGATAGTTGCCCCGCGGAAATTTGATCTTCTTAAATTAAAAACAATATTTGCCCGAGAAACTAAGCTTCGAGGGCAAATATGCTACTTTAAGAACGTCAAATTTCCAAGGGGCAACTATCAGACCGAGAGTTCCGAGACATAAACACTATTGTTTTTATTGTTCGCCACTAAATTTTCCTCCGCGCGCCAGTTAAAAAATCATATTGTATTATTTTCAACTTTTTAGATGAAAAACGTGAAAAGCCAAATGTAAAAATTTAAAAAAATAAACGGACAAAAACCTACTTATTGCAATTTCAATTGTTTATTTTCTATAAGCCAGCTTGTTCTCAGAAGAGTGCTATCGATCCGAACCAAAAAGAATCGGAGAAAATTTAGTGGTGAGCTATAACACCTCATAGGAATCTCAAGCTCATAATCTAATTGTTAACTAGAACCGCGATTTAAAACCAATCAGCGCTAGTCTTTTCTTAGGGCTATTTTCTAAGTAATCACAAAACACAGTGCGTGGTGGTATGCATCGATTCATGGTGTGAGTGGTGTTCTTTATCCGTGTTCGTCGTCTGCTTGAAGATGCGTGTTGATGAAACACTCTCGGTAGACCGATGAGCACATTTTGTTTTTTGTTGGTGTGTGTTTTTTTTTTCACATGAGCACATTTTCACTGGAACCAGCACATGAATTAAAATAAAAATGATGATGCTGACAATACATTGATTTCTCTATAGTGATCACATCAAGAGAGCTCTCGAGATATACGATGAAAGTGGGAACTACGAGCAAGAGTATGGGTTTACGTTAAGTGCTTTGGGATCTTCATACCGTTACCTTGGCAAGTACATTCAAGCGGAAGACTGCCTAAACAAGGCTCTGAAGATCTTCAGATCCGTCCATTCGCCAAGCAAGCTCAGGGTAATTAACCTCGCTAGTCAGTTTCATCTACTGGTTATCTGTAGTGACACAACAATAATCATTAACACCAGCGCAAGCACAAGAAAAACACAAAGATTCCACAGTATGCCCGTGCGTGGATGCGAATTGCAACTCGAAATCTCAGGAGTGAGCGCAGCGAACGAGTGAGATATCGAGTTGAACACGAGAAGATAAAATTCGTATCCACAAGCAGGTATGTAATGCTCTGTTTCTAATGACGACTTTTTTTACGATTTTCCGAAGATTTCCAAACACTTTCCGAAGATTTCCGAAGATTCTCCAAAAGTTGTCCAAGGCCAGACAAACGTTTCCGAACATTTTCCAAAGATTTCCGAAGATAAACGATGATATCCGAGGAAGATCCGATGATGTTTCGATTACACAGCAACACATCTAAGTTCAGTTTAAGTCATTATGTAATCATGGCAATGGTGATCATTTCAATATCCTCACACGTGAAAGATAAAAATAGTATCTTCACTGCGCGTGATGAAGGTATGATTCTTTTGATAAAAGGAAAATCTTGGTATTTCACTAGTGTTTATATAATAAAAAGAGGATAATACATGGGCGTGCGTAGATATGGACTATCTCTCTTCAAATATGAAGTTGAACACGGGAAGAGATATTCCATATCTACAGGCAACCATGTATTATATGTACTATCCTTGTCAACTGTTTGACAAGCATAGTCAGGCAGCAACCAGGAGAAGTTAAAAATATCCTTCAGTGCTAAGCGAAAATCCGTTTCTCAGAATTTTGGTGAAAGCAACTTGTGCTTGGTGGAAGATAAAGACTATTTTTCAAGGTTGAAAGAAACTTTTGATACATGACTTGGAGAGGGTGAATGAAGCTTTTACGATTGAATTCGCATGTCAAATTTTATCCAATAAAGTTGCTTGACGCATCCATTTGTCACGTAAAATACAGAAGCGTGACAGAAACAATTAACACGTAACCAAATGATTTTTCTAGTGCAATTTGGAATAACTAAGCACTCGTAAATTTTTCAAAGACTAATTTGAAAAATTTAGTTGTGCTTATTTATTCCAAATTCCATACGAAATCATTTGATTACCTATACAAATTGAATTTAGTATACATGAACAGAGAACAAATGCTGTAGGTTAGAATTTTATCATTTAGTCTCCTGTCATCTACTTTAAGGTAGATATGGATATGGATATATTACTCAATACGCAGCTTCAAGTTTTCCAAAGCCTTCATCTCTTACATTCCAAAGTCTCTCTCTTCCGCAAAGGTTCGAACGTTTGTTATATAAATCCACTGTGTGAAGTGAGTGTGGGTGCAAAGTCGAATGGATCGATCAGGCGGAGAGCTCTGCCAGATTTATGTCGACTTCTCGTGCATCCTTGTCGTTATCTCGTACATCGATTGATTTCTCGGCTTTGGTTAAATTTGACAGCTTGAAACTCACAGAAACTCATTGCTAATTATGTCACTACAGTTTGCATTATTTTTTTGAGATCTGGGAAGCTTTCCATTCGACCAAATATTCCGGAAATTCCGGGTGGGGGAGCGAATGGAACAGATCTTTTCCGAAATTTTGGGTGTACCTCGCGAGGTTGGCCAAAAATTCCGGAAAGTCGGAATAATCGGAAAATTCTGTTCCATTCGACCAGTCCTACTCAGGCCTAGTTTCTCCGAGCCCGGAAATCGAACTCAACATGGCTGCCTCAAGTTCAGTTCTCATGTTTCTATCTGACAGACGACTTAAATCTCTTGCTCGACATTATTGCAGTGGAATGGCCACAACAAGCTTAAGTAAGTAGTGCGAAAATATAGGTAAGCTACGTGTAATGTGGGCATTACTGCACGAGTCAACAGCTCGTGAGATTGCCTCACCGGAAAATACTGTTCCATTTCGGCCGTCGCTGGTAAACCTGTGCCTGCACTTACATTACTCAGCGGATCCTCCCCCCCCCCACCAAAAAAACAAACAAACTTAGAGCCTCTGCGGAGGAGAGAGTTCCAAAGTGACACGCTTACGCATCGCTAAATTAGTGTTCCAGGAATGATGACTGTTTGCCTTCATTGCTCGTGAATTTCTTCACACAGTTTTCCAAAGCCTGTTTGTTACCAGCGAAGTAAGCACTGATTGCATTTTGGAAGAGTGACAGCTGCTTATGCATCACTTTCACCTGTTCAAAGAAAGCAAGACAATGGTTAAATGGACATTTATATTATTATATTATTGTCACTTCTGCTCATATCAGTATCTTCGACAGAACGCTTCCACGATCCAACCTAACATTACCCACAGTCTATTCTACATTCCGTTTTAAAAAAATATCTCTGACTGGCGTCGCAATTTTTAAAGTACGGTAATCGATGAAAGTCGTTCTTGCATCAATTTTGTCCTTGATCTTGACAACTGTATTTAACAAGAACTTTACTTTCATTCAAGATTTCTTTTCTGATGTCATGCGATTTCCTCGAGATCAAACATACAGAATTTTCTTATTTTTGTATATTGTACTTGCCATACTCTATAGTTTAAGGCACTGCTATTTGCTTTTTTGTATCACATTTGGTTTGCGCAAAGGTCATGTTTCGACGATTTTCAATTTTTTGGTTTATTGTTTCCATAGAAATATCGATTGCCTTGCGAAATATATGATACCAAACTTCAATCCATTTTCAATTTCTGGTGTAATGTTCATATCGATCCGATCAAGGGAAGACTGCTTAAGTTGATTGAAAATGCTTGGTAGGGTCCAAAAACAACTGTATCAAGACACCCTAACTCGAAGTTTTTGGGTGTGTTATTTACGGGTTAGAGACTGTTATTTCGTGTTTTGTTTTCAAATACACGCACGGGCTTACTGTACAATGAACGAGAAATTTCACACGAAGCGAAGCTGAGTGCAGTATTGAAAATTTCGAGTTCATTGTACAGTAAGCAAGTGCGTGTATTTGAAAACAAAACACGAACGAACAGTCTCTAATCCTGAGTTCACTGCTGGCGATAGACTTACAATGGCTTCCTGCCCGACCTGTTTGAATGAGAAAACACTGCACAGTTTTTATGCGTTATTGTAATAACGCACTCTGTCACTTTGATGTCGCTAGGTAACGGGAACTCACGTGATCAATTTTAACCAATGACACGTGCGGATTTTAGACAGTGAACAAAGATTGAATCTTAATATCCGAATTATGCACGTTCATGCACCTGAATAACAACTCAGTTGCTCAAACTCTACAAGTTCTTGTTGTTGTGTTCTCTGCTGACTTCACAAAGGGCAAGAAACAGGACCTACACAAAAGGAAATCGCTAACTAACCTTGAATTATCGTAAACAAACTACATACCTTGTTTTCCTCTAAAAATCTGAGTTTGATTGCCAAGTCATTACGAAGCCCGTCAAATTTCTCTTTCTGGACATCAAACTGTTGTTTAGCCTCTTCAGCTTTAACAGCCGAAGCTGTGGTTCTTGGTCCAGTTTGGGTAGATTCTAGGTCTGTTCTGTAGGCATCATACTCTATTCTGGCAGATTCATATGCTTTCACTGTCATGATAGAATCTTCCATAGTCTTGTGCACCAAGGTGGTCAGGTTGGACGTAAAAAAATTAAGTGCCTCAAGAAGAACTTCGCCATTATGTGCCAGTGATCTTTGAGACTCAGCGTTTTGGTTGAAGTCATTTTGTAGCTCTGGGGATTTCATCCCCAATTCTGTGAACGCCTCAGCGAGACCTCTTTGACTTTGAACCATACCATGAAAATGATGTGTCATCTGTTTTGCAAGCTTTAGAACCTTCACATACTTTACTTGGGCTTCTTTTAGCAAAATAATTTGTCCTTCAAGTTCAGTATCTACAGTCCTGGTACCTTTACCAAACTTTTCAGAAAGGTATTGCCTAGTATACTTGTATGTTGAAATACTCCATTTCTTTAAGTGTTCCATTTTCTGAGCAGTTCCTGGTCGAACAATCGCTTGAGAAATGGGGGGACCATTTTGATATGTCCCTTGTGGTGACTGCAATGACACTGATGACGACAAAGATCCTGTCAAGATTCAGTGAATAATAATAAGTTACATTTTTAACACCTTGCGAAATATCCACAGGGTAGTCAACCTCCTCCCCTGATTTAATGTCTGACGAATGTTGTTGGCTTCTTTAACATCATCAGGCGAAATCTTAGGATCACTACACAATGAAAACTCTTACGCCGACCGCGATTACACGGAAATTAGTCTCCTACCTTTATTTCGACCTGCAGAATTCTTCATATTCTACTCAGCCTCATTCAATAATTGCTAATTATTAAAACCTGGATCAATTTCACTTGTCAATACAATTCTTATCGTAAACGCACGTGTGATTTTACTTTCTTGGAGTTTTCTATATTTTAAGAGCGTTTTTAATAAAACAATTATTCCATCATTCGCGCTTGTTGGATATAACCATGTGAGATGGTCATAGCCAACGAGTTGCGCAGCGCCGAGTTGGTTATCTACCATCTCATCATGAGAGTATCCAACGCGCGCTCGTAGAATGATTGTGAATATACAATGATGGCTCAGTTGATGAAAACTCTTGTATTGCATTCGCCAGTGATCAAGTTTTCAATGAAACCTACTATCAATTTTATTAAACACTGTATACAATGCATACAATAACCAAATAACTAAACAAGAAGTTCAAGTTCCAGTCGAAAGATGCGATAAAATACAGTAACGGACACGTAAAGGAAAAACGTGTTTTGTTTAGAGGCTTACTGTAAACACGTTGCAGTGCTGGTGTGAGTGCACTATGAGATTAAGCTTGAGGCATTCCGTTTCAGTCAACCGGTTTATGTTCTCAGAAAACTCAGAAAATTCGAATCGAAACTTCGAATCGGTATCAGAACGCTGCCTGAAAAAATTCCGCTTAACTGCGGCTGCTTTGTAAGAGAGGAAACTGCGCACTCAGTCGACCATGGTGTAATAACGCACATGCACAAGCATTCAGCATTTTGTTTAGCGCCGTAGTCGTTGCCATTATTTGCTCCCTAATATCAAGGTTACACAGAAACTGTCTAAGTATAACTACAAATAATGGATACGATGCAATTATTATGCCACACAAGTGAACAAATATATCGCCTTCCAGTATGTGAAGAATTATATGCCAGATGTAGAGCGTTGCAAGGTAGTCGCCCTGATCGATCTCAACTGTCTTTTTATAAACAGTTTGTCATTTAATTACTCATGAGTTCTGTCTACAATTCCATCAGATCTCGATCTTTTTAATAAGATTTCATTTTCATCCCAGGTTAAGGGGAAATGACCCTCGTGAAGGATAAATCAATCGTATCAGGGTGGAACAAAAGTTGAATAACTGATGTGTCTAGTTCCTAGGACAGTCGCAAAACTACCATCTAATATTTGTATTCACCAACCCCTTCCAACTAGGAGAAAAGCCGGAACACATGAATAAAAAGACTCTCAGTACTACCGCTTACCCCTGAATACTCTGTTGCCATTCTTCTTTAACATCATTTTTATGGCTGAAAGTTTTTTTCTACCAAGTTATCAATAGACAGGTTGCACATGCGTGGACCCTCTCGTATTTACCGGTACCTGAGAATACCCGTACTACCTGCTGCAGCCTCGACCGAATGGCAGTTGTTTTGGAGATTGCTTTATAACTCTACAACTCCTACTGTTTTACGATGGTTTGTTGTCTTGTCTTGAAAATAGTAAAAAGTTAAGAAATATAGAGCCGTAAGGAAATAACATTGATATGTGAGCGGTGGCCAAAGTAGCAAGAGTTGGCCACGGCCATGGTCAAGGAAATGACAGCAAAACAAATTAGTTCAGCTCTGGGACTTTAATTCTCCCAAACATCTTCAGACCACTGAGTCTCTAAACAGAAACATGTTTTTATCAAACTGGAAAAGGATTCTAGAAGGAAGGGTATGTTTCGCCAGGGCAGCAGATCAGTAGTGAAACAACAAAAACCTTCTGAAGTGTGCGTTCTTTGCCACTTTGTAAACAAAGTATTGGGCGAGGCTCATGAAGGACTTGCTGCAGATTTCGCCAGATTTCTTTCGTTTCTTAAGTGGCAAATGACGTCCGAAACCAGTCAGAAATTAAAGGAGAATTTTGTTTTTGCTTTCATAGTGTGTAACCGCTAATAAAAATAGATAATAAAGTTAATAAAGATAGTGCAGTGAAGAGACTTTTTCTACAAATGTCCTTTTCAGATTGGTCTGACACTCAGCCGCCTTTCCTCAGTTCAACGAAACATGGACAAACTGGACGAAAGCATTTACTCTTTGAACGAAGCACTGACAATGTTTGGGTTCAACGACATTTACAGAGCCGTGATCTTATCAAAGCTGAGTGTGGTGCATCGTTATAAGAGAGATTCTAAACAAAGCCTGTACTATGCAGAGAAGGTTAAAGAAATTTCAAACCGGCAGCATGGCACAAAACATCATCCAGGTTGGTTATTTTAATTTGCATTATTACCTACTTTTTTTAACCGAACAGTCCTTTATAGAAAGAGCAGTGCAGCATTATTTTACCGAATAAACGAGAACAAATTTTCTTTCAGATGCAATTTATCTTGGCCTTGTGTTGTTTATTGAATCATTCGGTAGCACAAACGTTCTTCTATGGCTTATTAAATTTTTATTAAATAGATAAATAACCAGATTATCTAATTGGTTAAAAAGAAGATAAAAAAGAAAAATCTAGGCGTTGGCACCATTTTACTGTCGTTATAGTGAAAATGCAGGAAATATTGGAAAATGTAGTTCCTAACAATAGAACATGGAAACAAGGTAAAGTTAAGAATAAATCTCCCTTAAGATAAAAGCCACGGAACATTGGGACATTCATACATTGAAAAGTATCTCGAGTATTTAACAATATATTAAAATTCCTAAAACAATATTCAGCACGAGGCTCCGGGGAATTAACCCCACAAACTCTGAAGTTATTCCCCAGAACCTCGTGCTGAGATCTATTGTTTTGGGCTTAATTTTAATCTATCGAAATTGGTCTATCAACAATAGGCCACGTTCGATACATCAATATTCTAACATGGCTCCGAGGCTTTCGGGAAAAAAATTTAAATATTTTAAGTTTCTTTTGTCTCACAATTCCCAAAAGAGACTTGAATACAAAGAAAACATCACCAAGTATAGAAGTTTGTCCTGAAAGCCTCGGAGCCATGTTAGAATATTGAAATATCGAACGTGGCCTATTGTTCCTTTCTCGATTCATTCGGTTTTGTGCCTGCACTCACTTCGCACAGCGGATTTATACAACGAACGTTCGAACCTTTCCGGAGGAGAGAGCAATTGTTCCATACGCCTGCGCTTGATACGTGGTGATAAATTCAAATTCACAAACCTAACAACCCAGGCCGACCTATCGTCTCTGCGTTTAGTTGCCCTACCGAACTCATTTCTAGCTATTTAGACAAAATTATGGCACCTATCGTCAGATCTTTACCGTCACACGTTAAAGACAGTCAATACGCACTTCAAATTTTTCGCGATTTCAATTTCCTGGGTAGAGACAAACTTATTTTTACTATGGACATTACACCGTCATCCCTAATGGCGAAGGTCTTCTAGCCCTCAAACAATTTTTGATTTACGCACTGTTAAGGAACAAAGCTCGGAAACGCTGCTCCGCCTGGCCTTGAACTAGTTTTAACTCTTAATTGTTTTTCATTTGCTACCAGTTATTTTAAACAAGTCAATGGCGTGGCCATGAGTACCAAAATGGGACCCAGCTACGCCAATCCTTTCGTAGGCTACATTGAACACCAATTTTTTAATCAATACAACGGCCCTAAACCTGAGCCCTACCGTCGCTACATTGACGATTGTGTCGGCGCCACTTCCTCTACCAGAGAGGAACTCAATCAATTTATAACTGTTAATTCGTTTCATCCGGCTCTTAAGTATACCTGGGAAATTTCCAATACTTCTTTAGCATTTCTAGATATCAAGGTTTCTATCGAAGGCAACGGTTTATGCACCAGTGTGCACTACAAACCCACAGATTCTCATAGTTATTTGTTGTATTCATCTTCACATCCATCACACGTCAAGAATTCCATTCCTTATTCTCAGTTTCTTAGACTTCGTCGCCTTTGTAGTGAGGACTCTGATGTTTCCTTTAAATCAGAGGAAATGTGCAATGTTTTCGACAAACGTGGATATCTTGCCTCTGTTGTTCAAGCAGGCCATCATCGTGCCCAACAAATTGATCGGCAGTCAGCACTACAAACGTCTCAGAAGGAGAATAATAACAGAATTCCATTCACACTCACATTTCACCCTTACAACCATGCAGTAAAATCCATCATTCTCAAAAACTTTAAATTACTTCAAAATGATCCCGATACTGGTAGAATCTTTTCGCAACCGCCATTAATTTCATTCAAACGCGACAAAAACATAGGTAACTTTTTAGTTAGCAGTGCATTCAAAACGAGTGAACAACCTGGAACTTTTAAATGCGCACGCGCACGATGTACAACATGTCCTTTCATTTACAACGTTGAGGAATCACGGATCATTTTACCTGTACCTCAGCCAATGTAATCTACTGTATAACTTACATTCTTTGCAAAAAGTTATATATCGGCGAAACAGGTAGACGACAAGGCGATCGATTCCGAGGACATCTTCACGACGTAGAGAAAGACGATAAAGACGCTTCTAAAACGGTCGCTAGACACTTTAATCTGCCGAATCATTCTAAGCAACATATGGCAGTCTGCGGCCTCTCCCAATCTAGGAAGCACAGAAAGCCATAAAACTCTTGAAAAAAATTTATTTGTCAAATCGGCACTCTTAATCCCCACGGTATCAACGAACGCTTTTCTTGCAACTAATTCATTCTGTTGTTTTTCACGTTGCCAGGCACCAAGCAATAGCGTAGCTCCATATTTCTGTATATAAACCACACACAACCCACAATTCCTTGATTCGCTCCGACGAAGGGCTAACTCTCGAAACGTCAGCTTCCGAATCTCTTTACGGTGGCCAATCCACATTATCAACCCAGTTGATAAAACCAAATTATCTTGACTATTCATATATATGAAAATGAAAAATTTGCTTGTGAATGAAATCTCATTGTCATATGAAAGGATGGGTGCAAAGAGTCGCTTTGAAAAAGAGGCAAAAGGTAATTAGGAAATGGCCCATTGACAAGAGAAATTATGCGCCGCAATGATGCACAATGCCTCATCTCCTCTAAAGTCGTCGACATTTGAAAAAATGTAACAAACGATCCGAAGTGATGGCCTTGTCGAGAACTATATACCTTTTGCATATCAAAGGACGGAATTGACAGTTAACATATTTCTTTAGAGAGAACCTAAATTTACAAGCCCTGTGGTTTTTATTAGGTTCCCCCGCCATTTTTTTCTCTATTTTTTTTGCATACTTTTTTCCATACTTTAACTTGTGTACACGGCTCTCGTCATCGACCGACTCTATTGTATTACTCAGAGTTGATCAAGTCTACTGAAGTATGGGGGGGTAGACGCGAATGTAGGGTAACAAACTTTACTGTGGTGCTGAGCGCAACGTTTTCTGAACGAAATTGTTCGAAGTTCGGTTTGGATATTCTCGTGGATTTTGCTGCTTTATAGTCTTTGTGCATTTCCGGTAGATTTACAAGTCTTTTCAATTAAATCTTTCGCGTCAAACTGTGATTTAACTGTGGCATTCTGTAGATTTTTGTAGTTTCCGGGATGACATTACCAACATTTTCATTAATTCAAAGAGGCGATTTTTCCATTGAGATTTTTAGAAACTAGATAAAGCGTTCTTTGCTTAACTGATGCTCAACTGATTGTGGCGTCTTCTTAAACAGCAAATTGGCTCCTATGTTTTTCCTTCACTGAGCATTGTGAGAACTTTGTAATCAATCACATGTTTTAGCGCATGTTGTTCTCAATATGTCACGATAGAATTGGTTCATGCTTTTAGCTGCATGTGCATATATCGAGTTATGGGTGCACTCGGGAAATTTGGAGAGTATTCAAGAAGCTAGAGTTGTTCTCGATTGCACCTTGAGTAACGCATACGCTTCTCGCGTACTCTTCAAGATCTCCAAACCTCTCGCTTGAACCAATTCTCTGATTAACCTTGCCCGGCTTTTGGTTCACTTAATCTCGATTACCAT
>CAXHUQ010001410.1:132500-137500 GCA_964020085.1 Micromussa lordhowensis | reverse complement strand
CTTGCTAAGTTAGCTGAGATCCCTGTGTACTGCTGAGTCGGCCGATTTCTGATCTTTACATCATTTGGCAAGACAAAAGACCAATTTCGAAATATTAAAATTCAGCCTAAAATAATAGACCTCAGTACGAGGATCTGGGGAATAACTACAGAGTTTGCGGGGTTTATTCCCCAGAGCCTCGTGCTGATGTCTATTGTGTTACGCTGAATTTTAATATATCGAAATTGGTCTATTCTTATGAGCTTATCGAGCTGGATTTCGTGTTGGGATTTGGCTTGATCTGTTGACTGAACGGATGAAACTGCTGATGCTAGAGTCAATAAGGAGGATACTTCAATTTCGGGAACATTGATTTGAAGTAGTTAAATCAGTTCAATGAAAAAAGAACGGGCCCCAGTTGATCAAAGGGTGTACAACCCTATCTAGTCTTCGCACTACTGGGGTCTGAAGAAAAAGAAGATGAAAGGAAACCAACTAGCAACACGCGTCCACAGAAAAACAGCAAACAAAGGTCTCTTACTGCCCTCCAGAGATTATTTCACGATAACTGCAGAAATTTCTCGCGCGCTCATGGCTAATTTTCATTGTCAATCAGCGGACACACACATAAATCTATAATTTGTGCGATGCGTTAACGAGCGAGAGCGGACAATTTGACAATTTCATATCGTAAAAAAAAACCAAATTGACGTTAGTTTTTGATGTGTCTGTCCTATTTCGTCATAACATTGTCAAAGTAGTCTGCGGATCCACTGCTACTTTAACAATGTTGTGAAGAAATTCATGATCAATAATAGAACAGACACGTGAAAAACTGACGTCAACTTGTTCAAGCTCCTGCTGCACTAAAAAGGTCGCGTCCACAACAACCTGTATGAAACGTTCTTTCCTGGAGACAATGTTAATTTGCGCACATCGTCTTCCATCTTCCGCAGATTTTTTTTCCGTTGAATGTAACCGACCAAATCGATAGTCCTGAAATAAAGGCATCCTCCTCGACTTCAAAAGCTGTTTGAACTGATCCATTTCTTGGCTGTCGCCATTTAAATTGATTTATAGAAAGAGCCAATTCACTGAAGAGGCTTAGCAAGGCATGCCTGATCCTCGGGGAGACCATCAAAAGTGCCGATTTAGCCTTCAGCGCATTGCAAGGCTACAAGGACACTTACGAAAATACCATGGAACACAGAGAGGTAACTAACTATAAAGAGCCCTGAAAGATCTGGAACAAACAAAGGCTTATGTCTCTCTCATCTCTGGACTTGAATAGATCGTTTGCAACTGATGTCATCGTCGCCATGTTGGATGACCATTAACAAAATAATTCTAACCAGCTTTATTGTTCCTGTCATCCAACATGGCCGCCAATGTCTTTGTCGTTTGAATCTCTCGGGAATGGTTGAAAACCACCTATAAGGACTAGAATAGGGACCTTAAACAAACCATGACGGCAACGAAAACGCCATCAAACAAAAGGCTTAATGAGCAAAACAATGATTTATAATGCACGTGCACAGCGCACGTGCATTATAAATCTTTATTATACCCCCCAACTCAAATACGTTTCCTGATTGGAGGAGAACGTGTCACGTGCCATTGGTCAGAACTCAATGACGCCCTAGGGCGAACAAAACTCAATGAAGCCCTAGGGAAACAACACCTTGAACTTTGGACTCGCACGTGATCAAGTTGTGCACCAAATTTGTGTACCAGTCGGCCTGATGTTAAAAAGCCATTGAGGTAGGACAACGTTTCTCATTAGAGACGGCATTCATTATTCAAGAAAAGGGTTATAGTCGCAAAAAAATATCGTGCAGATTAACAAAAGGGAAAATATGAACAATTTGTGTCTCCAAGCTTTTGGTTTGGCGCCAAAAATGGGTTGCCCACGTTCGTCAACTCGCTCGTCGATCGCCGTCGCCAGGTAGGAAACTATTTGTGTAATTTAGAACAAAATATGCTGCTCCTGATCAAATCAAACTCAAAATGCTCGAGTTAAGCATTAGAAGACGCCAAAGCAACTTTAGTACTGTCTATATTTTTTGTTAGCTGTAAAGAAAAAGACTGTTATCGTGAATTTTTGATAGGACAGGTTGGTTTTGGCAGCCGCTCAATTTTGCGAGTGCGGCCAGTGTATGCAGTGGCGTCAAGCGACTCATTTTATTTTCGGAGCTTTCTCTATATTTGAGTCGGGAGGTATAACAAAACACTTAATGACTGGCCCCTCGGGAAACAGTGAGTTTTGTTTCCCCTCGACCTCAATGTTCAGTCTCGAGGAATCAAAACTCACTGTTTCCCTTATGACCAGTCATTAAGGACGTTCGCGCGAAAATTTTCCAGTCGATAGAATTTTTTTAAATTTTCACTGCAGTCAGAAAATGAATTACTTGTGTCAGAAATGCAAAAAAAATTTGGGCATCACGAGCTTCGTTTCACAGATAAAGCGTGTCGAAAACTACCCTGATTTTGAAAAATTGGCGCACGTAATTCCGCATGGTGTACAGGGGTTTATAGTTAAAAATATCGAAGGTGAATCAACGGAGGCAAACGATCTTAGTCATACTTTGTAGAAATGGGTCTGTTGCGTAAATAATTTCAAAAGTTACGAGCGTTTTCACAAAACTTTACTCTTCAAGAGGTATTTGAAACCGTCGCACAGATGAACGAAGAGCTTAACAGAACGGAATTCGATGGTGCATTTTGCAAAAAAATTCAACTTCCAGTCGATAGATCTTCTTCAATTTTTCGCTAAATGTAGAAAATCGGTAGAGAAAATGATCCATCAAAAGAAAAATAGGGGTCACCGTACGTCCAAGATCGTTAAGTCCAGGCAAAGCTCCAGCAATGGCCATCTGCCTTATCATTTGTTTATTTTATTACTTAGCGCGCGCGCTCATGGATGACGTGGTATGTGAATTTGCGTGCGCAGTAAGGATGCGCAGTAAGGATACGCAGAAAAAAAAAATAGCGCGAACGTCCTTAAGTGCTTATTGTACATTTCATAGCCGTCCTCTGCAACACAACAACGTGAAATGACCAAGTTCTACGTATTTTGGAAAAACGGCAGCGGCTAAGTTTTTGTTTTTTAATTTTGAATTCAATGCTGGCATTACACATTTAGCTTGGGTCAGTTCTGAGAGAGATAGGTGCTCTGAACAAATCTATACAGCTGCGAAATTCGATGGTAAAATATAAAACTATTTTTTACTGGACATCGTCCTTGGCTTTGCCGTCTTCATTGTTTAAGGTCCCTAATATGCCATTCCGGCAGCCTCGTGCTACGAAATGTGGGAACATACTCAATATTTTTGAACAACCTGAAAACTTTGCCAGCGGCAGCATTTATGCTTTCGTCAGTCATTATTACGTTGTTCAGGAATTTTTAAAGAGCGCATTTTAGAAAGGTACTTTAAACTGATTAACTTGGGTGAGCTGTGAACAAATATCAATTGCTGGAAATACTCAGGATGAGACGTCTGAGGAAACAACCAGTTACCCTGTTTTGTTATTCCTTTTCGTTTAACGATTACGTCTGGTTTTAATTTTCTCGTTTTGTTTGTTGCAGGTGCGAAAATGTACCGTGAGGGTTGCATACGCGTGCTCTAAACTTGGTCTTTTTGACGTGGCGAAAGAATATCTCAGAGAAGTAGAACTTGGCTTCCCCTTAGAAAAAAAAACACACCCCGAGTTTGCTGCATTTCTTCGAAAGAAAACTGAAATTACTCTTGATAGTTTCGAGGTTAGTTGGCCTTTGGATGATCAGAACGTCCAAAAAATATTGTCCAAAGCAAACACGGATCTTGTCAGAGCAGAAGAAATCTTGTCCAATTCTCTTGGACGTAATCATCGCCAATTCGCCATTACAAAGAAGGAGATAGCACGCCTGAAACTTCTGATGGGTCTTAACGAGATTGCCTATGGCGAAATTCTTTCAGCTCTAAAAGTGCGGATTCCTAACGTTTCTCGCCACTTAACGGCGGACTTGTGGCTGATAAGAAGTGATGCTGAAAAGAAGCTTGGACTGAATATGGCTCAAAAGCTGTCCTTAAAGAAAGCGGAAACCATTTGTCGACAAACTTTTGACGATAATCACCCGATGGTTCTGTTTACTTTGCAGAAACTGTGCACTACATATTTAGATTTAGAGAACCCACAAACTGCCTATAAATATTTCAAAGCTAGTGAAAAAGCTTGTGAAGTACTTAAAACGAATCTTAGGGAGCAGCTTGATAGCTGTCATAGTGATCTCCTCGAGAACTACAATATTGATAGACATCCTATTGTGAGGTATCAACAGTTACTAGCCAAGAGAATCACGCGTAATCAAGGTGCATGGTGAATCAATTGGAACCGGCTTTCGTGCAAAGCAACCTACATCGACGACTAATTACAATGTAATATTAATATTGTAAAAAGCTATGTTGTTTGTCACATAAAAGTAAAGCACTGGCAATATACAGTAACAAAGAAACTTTAATTACAAAACTGTTACTCTGCAGAGCTGTTTAACCTAAGCATGTACTCTGTTGTATAGATAACTGCTATTTTTTCAGTTAATCCTTACTCGAAATAGAATAGATATACCACTCCAGGAAATCTGGAGGTCACTCTGTTCTGCGGCATTTTGTAATAACGACGCATTTTGTAATAAGTTACGCATTTTGTAATAACGATTGTGGCATTTTGTAATAATGTGCGCAATGTGTAACAACGTTTGAAACATTTTGTAATAAATCCAGCATTTTGTAATAAGGGCTACTACTACTACTACTACTACTAACTACTACTACTACTACTACTACTACTACTACTACTACTACTACTACTACTACTACTACTACTACTCCTCCTCCTCCTCCTCCTCCTCCTCCTCCTCCTCCTCCTCCTCCTCCTCCTCCTCCTCCTCCTCCTACTACTACTACTACTACTACTACTACTACTACTGCTGCTGCTGCTGCTGCTAAAGGTGCGGCTAAAGGTGCCCATACTTTTCCCGTCCG
>CAXHUQ010001410.1:125000-127500 GCA_964020085.1 Micromussa lordhowensis | reverse complement strand
GCATAGACTCCAAGTTGGGCGGAATGCATGGCGGAATGCGGGTCAACGATCAGCTGAGTTATGGGAGCTTTAGCAAGTAAGCAGCCTTCACCTACTTGGTTAATCTTTGTTTTAGATTGATTAATTTGCTTGATGGGGAAAGCATTGCTTAAGCTGAGGCTTTAATTGTGACAAGTGTTTGCGACGCATCTCAAGTTGGAAGCTAGATGGGTGTAATAATGTCGCAACGACCTTGCGAATTATACCTAAAATACCTAAGACATTCTTCATTTTTAACGTGTAAATGGATCTCATGTAGATATTAGTTAAAAATGCACTGGAAAGCAAAGACGAATTGTACAGCGTCTGCTTGGCTCGCCCATGGGATACGAACTGGCCGCTATTTTGTTTTGTTTTGTTAGGTAAAAAGACGAACTGAAAATGGCAGTGTTGATTGGAAATCCATTGTACGATTTAAAAGTTATCTAACATCTAGTGCATCTAACCCCCGAATTTTTTTGCGCTAAAACGAATCTCCTTTTTTTATACAAATTTATTTCCTTGCTACTTTTTAGCATGTTATTAGTATAAGTTTGTACAACAAAAAGTAATCATGTTAGCTGCTAAGTCGGTCATCAAAATTCACTACAATGTTCAATACTATTAAACTGGTTACGCTGCCTAAAGGAATAAGTCAATGCGTCAGTACGTATAAGCCAAGGTATTTCCTAATAATTTAATAACTAAAAGTAATTAATTTTTTAATATTGATAATAAGATTGAGTGGAGTCCGATTCGGTCTGCAATCATACGAGTGATAACAAAATGGGACGACCGCGCAGCGGGAGTCCGATTTGTTTATCACGAGTATGATTACAGACCGAATTGGACGATACAAAATCCGCTTACCAATTAATCATAAAAATTACAATTTCCGAGAAAAGAGTAATAACCAAGTTATGAAAGAAAGGAGGCGTAAATTATTTAATGTCGCACTGAAATTGACTACAGTCAAAAATTATAAACTGATTGCTAAGTGACGGGCGAAAAACAAGTCTTATGTCAGTCAAAAACGCAAACATGCTTGAAAAACGCACAACTGCGCAGAAAAACTTATCAGAATTTCGAACGCTAAACAGGCCAGTTTTTCCTGCAAAGTACAATGTTTGAAAGCTGCGTCAGTGATCAGCTGACTTCAAGCTGTAAACTAATCAGAGTCCGAGTCAATGATGATTCTTCGTTTCCTTGGCTTTTCGGGACTGGGACTTGCTCTTAAGTTGTTGGTGTTAAACACACAACTGTTAAAAATTTGAAATGGCGCCGAGAGATTCTGTTTTGTGGCCATGCTGTACATGGACGACGGCATACCGATGAATTCTGCCACATTCGCTGATGAAGGAACTTGGTTTGAACTGATTTGAACTGCTGTTCGAACATTCTCTTTCATGCATGCAGCTGATGGATTTGCTGAAGCTGCAGGCACCGAGCTGTGCAAAGGGAAACGACTTGTTGATGGAGCAGATGTTGAAGAAACTGCAGATGTCGAGCTGGATTGTACTGGCACGTATCCGCTGGCGATGTGAGATAATTCTCGTCATAATCATCCAAGGAGGATTCCCGAGTATGTCCTGTGACCTGGATAATCTTTTGACGAGGTTGACCGCATTCTTAAGCTTGGCAACAACGGATTTTCGCGTTGAGTGATTTGTGATCTTCTTGTTGGACTCGGAGGCCAAGCAGCTGGGTACAGACTTCATTATCTGCCCAATTCTATGCTGTCCCATTCTTGTTTTCGAGTACCAAGTGTTACTTGTTGGTCTGGGAGTTATCGTCAGGTACAACGGACCGGATTTCTTCAGCGCGTCAGGTCGGTGCTCCAGCCACTCTTCAAACAATTTCACGGGATCTCTCTCGCCTCCGTCCGTCGACCACATCTTCTCAGGAGAGCGGCGGGTTGGATTTCTCAGCCCTCCTTGTCTTGTTTTCGTCGGATTTTCTTTGAATTCTATAACCTTGTTCCCGTCTGCCATCTGGAAAATGCTGAAATCTATGACATAAGCGTCGTAATGGTCTTGCCTTCCTCTAAAGCCAATCGTCTCGGAGAGATTTTTGAAGTTTACGTTTGTCAACGCAAGGCCATTATGGTTTCCAAGTTTGCCTCCCCTCCAGAGGATTGCTTCGTCTGTTTCGCTGTATGCCTGTGCTTTGTTTAGGCGTTTACCTTTTCTCTGGCGGCGAAGTTGTTTCGCTTTTGCGTCGAGCGTTTCTTGCGACTTTGTGAACTCACGACCGGTTATGATGCTCGCTGGATAGTTCTTGTGACGAAGATATCCATCTATGGCTGCCTGCATTACCCTCAACGAGTTGGGCTCGTAGTCTGTACCATCTTTCTTCCTTATTTCAACGTAAAACTTGTTTAAGAGGATTTCAAGAGCTTGTGGGCAATGTGACTCCATGTTTACATTAATTAATGTTTCTGGCTTTACACCATTCTGCCCATGCTGCCATCCATGTTTTGGTT
>CAXHUQ010001410.1:120000-122500 GCA_964020085.1 Micromussa lordhowensis | reverse complement strand
TACTCTCGCATCTAGCCGGTCCAGGAGTCTGCGAAATCTTCAAGACGTTGACGTAGACAGTGACTCTAAAGAGTTCGACAAAGCGATGACATGCATGTCTGTCTCATTAATACTGATTGATTCACACCTAAGTTGGAAACCTCAAGTTGGAAACCTCAAGTAGATTTTGCAGTAAAAAAAATTAGAAGAAGTATTGGCATTTTATCTAAACTAAGGCATTATATAGATCTTAGTATCCTGTTAAAGCTATATAATGCCTTAATAATAAAGCCTTTATTTATAAAGGAGGGTAGCACGTAATAGCCCAAGGCTAATAAACTTGTGGCCCTCCAAAACACAACTATGTACAATAAAATTACACTAAAATACACGGGAAAAATAGCTAATATATGTAAATAAGATAAAATTCAAATTACACTACGAAATGTTTAAGAGTCAACTGTTCTTTAAAAATCCTAGCGAACATATTTTTCTTCAGGCATGTTACAGAATCCAGCTTTCTTGTATGGCGGGGTAAATTGTTCCAAAGTTTCGTAGCCGTGACAGCAAAAGAGCGTCCACCCTCAGTTTCACGTTTATATTTAGGACATACAGCATTGATGGTAGCATATCTAGTGTCACGGGAGTGGCGCTTATTATTTAAAACCAAGTGATCGTTTAGATAATTTGGTAACATCCCATTTACACGCTTATACATTAATGCACATTTGTCAATTTTGTGTTGCTCGTAAAAAGGGATCCATCCCAACATATTAAACAATGCGACTGATGACGCCAAGCGATCCGCATAACATACAACACGTGCAGCGCGCTTTTGCAGTTTTAAAATTCTATACAACAACTCCTTATCGCAGCTTGCCCAAATGACATTAGCATAGGACATAATAGGGCGAATAACACTATTATAATACTGAAGCCGTTGATTAAGAGGAAGGCAGGCCCGGATCTTACGTAGGATAGCTATTCTGGAGGCAAGCTTTTTACAAACTTTCTCGACATGTTCATAAAAACTTAATTTGCTATCAATTTCAACACCTAGTAAGGTGGCACAATGCACAATGCTCAGCTGTTTGTCGTTAACAATGACTTCTAGGTCACTTCTTTTTATGTTCTATGTTTGTCTTTTCCCTTTTTTGATCTATGGCATCATCATATGGGGCAAAACGTATCAATCTACACTTAAACCAATATTTATACTTCAAAAGAAAGCCTTGCGTACTATCACTTTTTCTCAATATGATAGTCCTTCGAGCCCCTTATTTAAATTTCTCCAGGTAATCAAATTCTATGATCTTGTCATTTTTCATATTGCTACATTCATGTGTAAGTTTCATAATCAGCTCCGGCTACCTACTGCCTTTCATAGGAATTGTATTGATAAAGATATAAAATCATCATCCAAAGCAATGTTTAAGAAAAAAATTCAAGCCCAATATTTAAAAAAATACTAGCTTCGCCTCAATTCAATATATTTAAGGCTGTTTTGCTCTATCTTCTTATTCATTGCTATTATTATTATTGTTTTTATATTCCTCCTATTATACTTACCTTTTATATTTCAATGTCTTAGTTTATTTATTACTTCTAGTTTCTATTTTTCTACTGTGATGTATATGTGTGTGTTTGTGTGTCCGACCTAAATTATCCTAAACAAATTGTAATACTGGCTGCCTGCCCCTTTTAACTTTTTAGTTATTTCAGGCAGCCAGACCCCCTATATTTATCTCTATCTATTTGAATAATTTATCTGTATGTATGTAAGTTTATGGGGTGAAATAAATTGTTGTTGTTGTTGTTGTCGAATCACTTCAAAGTCAGGAAGAATGTACCTCTAGCGAGACAAAAACTGCTTGCGACCGAACCCGGGTGAAACTATCAACAACTTGTTGTTACGAACGGCTTAGAAAGTAAAATGTTTTAAAAGCAAGCAACCGGAACGATGATCCTGCTCGTATACGTTGGATCAATAGTGATCTAATCGGCTTCACAAATAAAATGAAGAATATAAAGGCAGAAACCGACACAACGTAGAATGTTTTTTAGAACGTGTACTATATTTCGGCTGGCCAAACCAGCCTTCTTCAGGTACAATGGAAAATTTTGCATCGGGGCGTGTTTTTATGTAGCATATTACCGGAAATACGTAAAATAATTGACAGTGTAAATTACAGATAAACATATGAAGAAATAAAAAAGTAAATAAACAAAGTAAAGTAAAAGGAAACGATTAAAATGTTTCTTCGCGGATGTTCAGACCATCAGGAACAATTGTTCTGCTTTTTATGCTATTTTCATGGTGTGGGCATTGTTCTGGAATGATTTAATGCCATACGTTGATGAAAGACACCAAGTGAATGTAAGAAGGCGAGAATGGCGTATATCAGGCATATCCAAATGCCACATGAGAAGTATTTGCTTCTGATCTCGTGTTAAATAAGGCTTGCTTTTTATTCTCAGGGCAATTTGGTAGTAGCACAGTAACTGTTAACGCAAAATCCCT
>CAXHUQ010001410.1:70000-112500 GCA_964020085.1 Micromussa lordhowensis | reverse complement strand
AAAAAATCCAATCTCTGTTGGCTAGCACTCATTTTTCATGTGAAAAGGCCGCCTCAATTAGTCGAATGTAACAAGCGAAGCGTAACAAGTTCCTATTAAGTCTGGTCTTTTGTTTGTGAAATAGTATTCTTTAAGCAATTTTTACAGAAGCACTCCTCCACATTGTTTTATACAGTTTTTTGCAGCCACGTTTTTTTTCCTCACTTTCACATTAATGAAATTTCTTTGACTCTCGGAATTCATTAAGTTTAATTTAGGTTAAAAAAACTCGGAGAGTAATTATAAAAGGAGCTCAGTTGAATCTAATCTTGTGTGCGGCGGCCTTTACATACTGACTTAGTGACGTTAAAACCATGCAGCAGCTTGGCATTGGCTTCTCTCAGTGGAGAGATTACCTAATTTAGCTAAGCAAACCGTCCTAACCTTTAGCACTCACAGCATGAAAAGTTAAATTTACGCGTTCGTAATGATGGCGTAAAGAACGCGTAAGGATCCTCTTTACGCTTCATTACGATGTCTTTACACATTCGTAAAGAACGTCTTTACGCATTAAAACCATAGTGCGTAAAGATTCCGGAGAGAGACTATAAAACGCTATCTTTACGGATGTTGTAAAAAGTCGTACAGATAGAGTATAAAACGCAATCTTTACGCATGTTGTAAAGAGTCGTACAGATGGACTATAAAACGTAACCTTTACGAATGTTGTAAACAGTCGTACAGATAACCTTAACAATGTTTGTATACGGACGAAACGGGGGTTCTTTACGCACCTTAAATTGTCGTAAATGGACTGTAAATTACATGCCCAATTTGTTCTTAGGCACAGCAAAATCAATGTTCAAGCTGTGGATAGAGCAAAATCTTCTTAGCAAGCAGGACATCCAGACAATGGAGAGACGAATTAAGGAATTTGATGTTGGAACAGGGCTTGGGAGGCTGCCACACAAGATGTCAGCTAATGATGGATGTTACACTGCATCACAGTGGAAAAACTGGACTCTAGTTTATTCTTTGTTTGTGTTGAATGGACTGTTACCTGAGGAACATATGCGATGCTGGCAGGCATTTGTGTTGGCATGTAAGTTCCTAACTAGACCTGTAATAACTGCTCTCGAATTACAAAAGGCAGATTTAATGCTTCAGCAATTTTGTGAAAAGTTTGAGCAGCTCTATGGGAAATCAAAAGTCAAACCAAACATGCATCTTCATGGGCATTTAAAAGAATGTGTGCTGGACTATGGCCCAATTTATCATTTTTGGTGTTTCAGCTTTGAACGATTCAATGGCATCCTCAGTAGTTTCAAGACCAATAACAGGTGCATTGAAATTCAGCTGATGAGAAAATTGCTCTCGGATCACTTCATTTCAAGTGCTTCGTTGCCTAATGAGTTTGAAGAACACTTCCTTCCAATTTTCTCAAACCAGCTAATGAACATTGCTGAGAACATCACTGACACTGTCAAGTTAGGACGTAAACTGATGAATGCTGCACGCTCTCCCAACTTGTTGGACATTGACTGGAGAAAGCTGGAATTTGAATTTTATCTTCCTCGTTTCCACAAAGTTAGGACTTTGGATGCAGATGAGCTATCGTCCTTATTTTCTGTATATAAGTCTATGTCTATGTATGGAGATGCCATCACAAGCCTTGACTGTCTTGCAAAAACTGTGCGGCGATTTGGCAGCATTGTCTTTGGTGCGGAAAAAGTTGGTTCCAATCAGGAATGTAGGTCACTGAGATCTGCAAGAATAGTTGCATCATGGACTGACGAGCAGGGCTTAATCAGCCCTCATGCTGGACTAAGACCGGGCAAAGTGCATTGCTTTGTCTAACACACATTGAAAATTGGAAGCCACAGTCAACAGCACGTATTTGCTCTTGTAGACTGGTATGTTGAGGACGAGAACAAAGACAAGTATGGCAAGCCTGTTGAAATTTGGAAAAAAACATTTCTTCCTGGAGGCCCATCACGGTATCTTCCAGTGGCCAGAATTTTTTTCCAAATTCGTTGTTGCATTAACATTTGAAGACAAAATTGTGATAGTCCCTTTAAATCGTACCTTTTCATAGACCTGATTTGATTCATCATTCCTGTAATGTTTTATTATTGACAGGTTTGTTACATCTACCGAGTTATCTTTTTGTACGGAAATAAAAATGTTTATGAGTACTTAGACAATGTGATTTCCATTTTTGGTCATAACCTCTGCTCCAGATGATGCGGGTGATCATAAAATGTAATTCCATCTTCGTAAGATAAATAAGTAACAACATTTAATTCACCAGTAGATGATTAGAATTTCAGCAGTACTGATATGTGCAGGTGGAAGTGGGTAAGAAGAGAATGCTGAATGAAGTGTCATCTCTTAGAATTAAACACCGAGGGCAAATGCAATATAGTCTTAACGTTCAACAAAAACATCTTAATTTTACCCCATGGTTAGAAAAGAAAGTACGTTTTGTACGCGCCCATGTGCGCGCGCCAGTGACTTGAAAATCGGAGACGCAGTAGGGATGCGCAATGCAATACTAAGGAATTACCTGAAAGACATATCATGCGTAGAGTAAGTTAAAGGTCCATAAGGTAAAAGAAAGATCGTCGTATAGTAAAAGGAAGATCCGTAAAGAGAATAAAGACGCCTAAAGATCGACCAGCGTAAAGGAAGTTAAAAGTTCGTAAAGAACAATGTGTAAAGATGCGTAAAGAATGTTAAAGGTCCGTAAAGAAAAATTGTAAAGATACGTTAAGACAATTAAAGGTCCGTAAATATTAGTATGTAAAGATGCGTAAACGCAGTTAAAGGTACGTAAAGAACAATGTGTAAAGATGCGTAAAGAAATTTAAAGATGCGTAAAGAATGTTAAAGGTGCGTAAAGAGCGTAAAGCGAAACAGGTCAAATTAATTCGGTATTTCATCGAAGATACATAGCACATAATTATTCCACTTCTTTGACTCTTTGTCCAAATAGTAAGTGGTGAATCATATCCATCTACATATTCATCCTTTACGAACATTTAATATCATTTACGCAATCTTTACGCGTTTTCTGAATTTACGCATCTTTACGCAACGCGCAACTTGTCCGTAAAGAAGAAGCCTTATATTTACGGTTCTTTACCCAAGAGTTAAAGATGCGTAAATTTTGGATTTCATGCTGTGACTGCCAAAATTTCGATTATTCGACTTTCAAAACGCTTAAAATACTCGTTTGTACTGTGAGGTTATTTTTTTAAAATAAGTTGTTCTTCTGATCTACTGAAGTTTCTGACGAAGGAAATCAAAGAAAGAAACAATATAACCTGTGACGTTATTTTAAAAAGATATCAATGTGGAACAAATTACTGTTCTAGGTTTATTTTCTGACCTGTTTTGTGATGCTGAGAGACATTATGAGAGGCTGCATGATTATTGCTTGCGTTTAAGGCAAAACAGATGTTTTCCTGATGTAATTTTCATAGAACTCTAGGCCTGATCACGAGAGCTATAAGAGAAACATAACGCTTAGAGCTCTTAATAATGGCTAATATTTGTAAAGTTTCTGAGCTCTAGACTTTCCCGTCGTTAGAACCTAACCTACAGGGTACTCTGTTATATACTGACTTAGTGACGTTAAAACCAGCAGCTTGGTATTGGCTTCATTTGAAGAACTCATTACCAAAGAGAGTTCAAATTGAACCAATTTCTATATCCATATGTCTTCAGTGACACTTGACAGAACAGGTATCGCTTTCGTTTAAAGGCACGGTTACTAAACCTTAATAAACTTGCACTGACTTGTAAAGACAATTATATAAGAAGTAGCTGCAAGTTGAAACGGCTGTTATTTTCAATGGTAACCCAAACCGTTTAGGCTCTCGACGAGCAGTTTTTGAGAAGTCTTTGTTCAGGTAATGTTCACTTCCTTTTCCTATTCACATTTCGGTTGAAAAATGTTTCAGGAGATTGCTTTTATAGGATTTCGCCTGTGGTTTTTCTGTTTTGGACATGAAGAAAAGAAAACTTCAAAGCCCTGTGCAATAACTTTCAATATCGGTTGATAATAATTGCACCGGTGCTAAGAATTTTGAGAGTTATTTAAAATCCCAAAACAAAAAAAGCGTGTTAGGAACGTTTTGACTTTATTTCATTGAATTCAGATTTTTTCTAAATACATTTCTTAAATTGCTAACTTAGAACTATACAAGTTTGAAGGAACGGAAATTTTTGTTTTGGAAATGTTTTAAGCTCACATATTTCTATTTTAATTTTCTTTTATCACTGCTACTCGAGGCGTACAAAACAAAAAACACATTAAATAAAGACGTGTTATCTGAAACGCATCTTCTTTACAAAATTAGCGAAGATGCCAGGATTATAGTAAACTCTTAGAACAAAACAACCCGATTCTGTTATATACTCGCCAAGTTCTTTCGTTCCACAAAAATAAAAAGGCAAACTTTTTTCCGACCCGCAGTTCGACCCGGACTGCTCTTAGGGGGACTGCCACTTAGTTACGATGGCGATCCCATTATTTCTTTAAAAAAAGGATCACAGTCACCACTCATGGACAAAAGCTGGGTATGCGAAGACCTGTCTAACCGGGACAGTCTTTCTCTCAGTGGAGTGACTACCTAATTTAGCTAAGCAAAGTGGTCCTAACCTTAAGCACTGCCAAAATGTTTATTAATTCAACTTTCAAAACGCTTAAGAATATTCGTTTTGTAACTTTGAACTGTAAGGTTATTTCTTTGAAATAACAAAGAAATAACTTGTTCTCCTGATCCACTGAAATATAAAAGAAAGAAACATTACCACCTGTGCCGTTTTTTAAGATTAACAGAACCTCTGCAAAGACTTCAGTGTGGAACAAATTACTTTTCTTGGTTTATTTTCTCACCTGTTTTGTGATGCTGAGAGGCTACATGATTAAGGCAAAACAGGTGTTTTCCTGATGTCATTTTCATAGAACTCTAGGCCTGATCACGAGATCTAAAAGAGAAACGCAACGCTTAGAGCTCTTAACAATGGCTAATATTAGTAAAATTTCTGAGCTCTAGACGTTCCGTTCACATCGTTAGAACCTAACCTACAGGGTACTCTGTTACATACTGACTTAGTGACGTTAAAACCAGCAGCTTGGTATTGGCTTCATTTGAAGAACTCATTACCAAAGAGAGTTCAAAATGAACCAATTTTTATATCCTTATGTCTTCAGTGACACATGACAGAACAAATATCGGTTTCGTTTAATCGCACTGTTTAAACTTGCAACTTGTAAAGACAATTATATAAGAAGTAGGTGCAAGTTGAAACGGCTGTTATTTTCACTGGTAACCCAAACCGATTAAGCTCTCGACAAGCAGTTTTTGAGAAGTCTTTGTTCAGGTAATGTTCACATCCTTTTCCTATTGCCTTTAAAATATTTCACCTGTGGTTTTCCTGTTTTTGGACATGAAGAAAAGAAAACTTTGAAGTCCTGTGCAATAATTTTAAATATCGGTTAGAAATAATTATATCAGTGCTTTGGATTTTGAGAGTTATTTAAAAACAAAAAGAAAAAAAAAAAAAACATGTTAGGAACGTTTTAATCTATTTCATGGAATTCAGATTTTTTTCTTAGCACATTTTTTTAAATTGTTAACTTGGAATTATTTATGTTTGAAGGAAAGGAAATTATTTTTGGAAATGTTTTAAGCGCTCATATTTCGAGTTTAATTTTCTTTTATCAATGCTAGTCGAGGCGCACAAAACAAAAAAACACTTTAAATAAGGACGTGTTATCTGAAACGTATCTTCTTTTGGCCGCTGATTTTACAAAATTAGCAAAGACGCCAGAAATATAACAAAATCTTAGAAATATAATGTCATTTTATTCTCATGGAACGAGGGACATAACTCAAGATATTCCGATTCACGTTAATAGCACTAAAATGTTTTTTAACTGTTTTTTAACTCGTGACGAGTTTATAGGGGTTAGTCGAGACCAATCACTAGTCCGGCGATTCCTATAAACATCCGGGAATTTCGGAGCATATGAACTCCCTCACAGTGTAGGTGAGGCCAGTGGCCCTTTAAAAAAACACTAAGCAATTGCGACTTTTTCGGTACTTAATGTGTTTTATCTTTTGCACATCCAAAACAAACATGGCGTCGTGTGTTCTGGTCTACTAGACGGGAAAATTCCGTCCTTAGAACCACAACACACCTTTAAAGAGTGCGAAATGGTAAGGAATAGGCATCAACAAGCAAGACTCGACCGACAGTAAAGAGGGTAATAATGGCTTAGAAGCAATGATAGCGGAGCTCCGGCGGCCGAAGGCCGCCAAGCGGAGCCCCATACCCATATTAGGAAACTGAAGGGAACCCATGAACTGATTTTCTCATGTGTATCATGGCTAGCGGTATTGCTCGTGGGCGCGTACGCACGACGACGACGACGACGACGGCGACGGTGGTGGAGTCGCGCAACATGGCGGCCACAATTGACACGTAAACCAAAACGAGGCTTCAGTTTTCGCGGGCTTTCCTTGTAGGTTGACAGAGCACATGTACCCTTGGTTTAAAGCGTCCTTTGGACATCCATGTTGCAGTCAATTGACACCTGTCAAAACAAGGAATCCGCTGACCAGTATCACGTGACCATATCGCGGGCTCAAGTTCAGGGCTCATCGAGGTCACGTGTTTTTTTAACGTTGACCGCTGCCCAAGTGCTGCTTTTTTCGATCAGATCGCGGGCTCATGTCAGGATTAACTTGCTGTAAACAGCGTAGGGTTGGTAGGAAGCCGGTTAACGCTAACCCAGGATTAAAATTTAACCGAATTATAACCTTTTCTTTTGTACAAAGTTTTTTCACTGCTTTTGTTTTGCGTATTTTGCTTTCATTAAAATTCAAAACACAAAAACAATATACAGAAAATCTCACCGCAAAGTTACAAAACTCAAATCAAAATTCTACTTTATCCTCGGCTAGTTTGATCGGGCTCTGAACAACCCGGCCCAGGAGCTACGCTTTTAGGCTGGCCTAAATCTATATATTATCGTCCTTCGGGTTGCAAGAAGGTCTGAATCAAGGGTCCCCCTTAATAGCGGAGCTCCGGCGGCCGAAGGCCGCCAAGCGGAGCCCCATACCCATATTATAGGAAACTGAAGGGAACCCATGAACTGATTTTCTCATGTGTATCATGGCTAGCGGTATTGCTCGTGGGCGCGTACGCACGACGACGACGACGACGGTGGTGGAGTCGCGCAACATGGCGGCCACAATTGACACGTAAACCAAAACGAGGCTTCAGTTTTCGCGGGCTTTCCTTGTAGGTTGACAGAGCACATGTACCCTTGGTTTAAAGCGTCCTTTGGACATCCATGTTGCAGTCAATTGACACCTGTCAAAACAAGGAATCCGCTGACCAGTATCACGTGACCATATCGCGGGCTCAAGTTCAGGGCTCATCGAGGTCACGTGTTTTTTTAAAGTTGACCGCTGCCCAAGTGCTGCTTTTTTCGATTAGATCGCGGGCTCATGTCAGGATTAACTTGCTGTAAACAGCGTAGGGTTGGTAGGAAGCCGGTTAACGCTAACCCAGGATTAAAATTTATCGAATTATAACCTTTTCTTTTGTACAAAGTTTTTTCACTGCTTTTGTTTTGCGTATTTTGCTTTCATTAAAATTCAAAACACAAAAACAATATACAGAAAATCTCACCGCAAAGTTACAAAACTCAAATCAAAATTCTACTTTATCCTCGGCTAGTTTGATCGGGCTCTGAACAACCCGGCCCAGGAGCTACGCTTTTAGGCTGGCCTAAATCTATATATTACATTTAAAACAAGACAGCGTTACGGAACACTGCGGGCAAGTATAAAATGGATTTTTCGTGTACCGTATGGAAGGATCGCTAGTTCAAGGGAATGTATCTCTTATTTAGTGTTTGATTACTTAGGGTTTACGTCCTCAACAGATGGGCAACAATTAACAATTATTCTTTTCAATTTCGCCTAGATTGAAAAGAACAATTGTCTTAGTATATACACACGAAGTGATTTCAACAACAAACAATCTCAACATTTTCAGAAGAAAACCATTAAAAGCCGATTAATTGACCTCTCAATCCATACGTAGAACGTGTGCAAGCGGTACAAAGCATGCGAAACTAATTACAGAATCTTCAAACATGACAACTCTAGTTAACCTTTGACAAAATCCTCGTCTTTATCAAGCAATATGGTCCTTTGGGATCGTTCAAATCAGCAATCTAAACCAAAAGGCTGCTCGAAAAACATTTTCACTGTTCAGTCAAAGTATTTGTAGTTCACTTGAAATGAAAATTAAAAGAGGAGTTATCGAAGGAAGGGCCCTCCTGAAATTATACCGTGTGCGCTGGACTGTCCAGAAAACCGGTCAGTGCAAAACACGGACACGGACTGCGGACTGTGGACTACGGACTGGGTATAAAACACGGGCTGAGGTATAAAACGCGGATTAAGCGTTACGGACTGTACTGGGTTTTAAAACATGGGTTGTTTACCATTTACCCATAAAATCCGGAAATTTCGGATGGAATGTAAATGGAAAGATTGATTTTGTCTCCCCGAACGGAAAATTTCTCGGGAAAACGAGATTTCTTGAAAGGTAGACCAAAATTCCCAAACGGAATTTCCGAATGGAAAATGTGCGTTCCAGTTGCTAATTTTTACTAGTTCCAGGCCTTTTGGTTTGGATCGCCTTTGATCCTACCTTCCGGGAAAAAAGACGTGGTAATGGAACGAGCGCATGCCCGTGGAAATTTCTATTTGGGATTTGACGCGTCCCATTTACTACAACTGTCGACCAACCGGTTTCTCCGAGTAAATGGAAAACAACCATGACTCAGGTATAAAACGCGGACCGACTGCGGACTGGGTAAAAAACAAGGCACAAAATACCGATTTCCTGCCAAGTGATCCCGGTGCATGAAGAGGAATGGTATTTTCGTGCCATAAATGTCACTTTTCCAAGATAGCAAAATTGTGATAGTAAAGTGACTTACTGGCTGTTGTTATCTTCACGGGGAAACAGTCGTCAATTTTCAACTCCATGTGTTTGAAAAATCGCCTTTATTGTTTTATAATTCCACAAGAGGTATTGAGAAATGTTACAAAATATATGTTTAGAGTCTTAGTCTTGACTCCTCATTACACCCGCTTTCAGTGTTACGTTCAGAGGCGACATCATAAGACCATCTCTCGACATGCTATGTAAACAGCTGAGAGGCCGTTTAGTAGTAGTGGAAATAGTAATCTTTAATGAGGATGCCAACGTCACGAAGTGGTTTACAGAAGGGTCCTCAGAAGAATACTAAAATTAAATGTAAAACTGGAAAGTTTTTCGATTATTAACAGAAGACATGACAAATAAATGATGATTTCTTGCCTCAAATGGCTGTAGAAGATTGTGGACTCATGCATGTTTCCCGACCTACGGGATCAATCAAACAATTCAGTGTAGTCGATCGGCTCACATTATTCACATAGGCCAGGTTACACAGCGTCGGCTTTGCTAAGTTGATGAAACTTGTTATCGCCATCTCCTGAAACGACCTGGCCGTCGGACGATCAGAAAATGTCTTCGAAGCTGACCAAGTGCTTGTTTTCGATTGGATCACTGCCTCATGTCAAGTTAACTTCTTGTTAACAGAGTTAATGTCAACCCAGGATTATAAAAGTTAACCGAAATATAAATTTTCTTGTATACAAATGATTTTCACTGCTCCTTCAATGTGGGGGGCGCGGTGGCCCCATGGTTAGTACTAGTGCGCTCGACTCCGGAGCCAGCGCTCCGGGTTCGAGCCGTTGTCGGGGACGTTGTGTTGTGTTCTTTGACACTTTACTCTCACAGTGCCTCTCTTCACCCAGGTGTATAAAGTATAAATGGGTACCAGCGAATTTAATGCTGGTGGGGGGGGGGGGGGGGGGAGGGGCGTAACCAATTGATCAATCAATCAATCGGGGGGGAGGGGCGTAACCAATTGATCAATCAATCAATCGATCAATCTTTATTTAAAGATGGTGAAACTTAATAGTCAAAAAATAATGAACTTGTGGCCCTCTATATACATTGTTACCTCATTGATAAACATTGTTAACTCCCCCCTGCGATGGACTAGCATCCATCCAGGGGGGACTAGAAATACTCCTAGTCGCTTCATGCAACCGGCTCAAGCTCCGGCATAAGCTCCCGGTCTGATGAGCCACTTGGCTTGTATGGGGACTTTATCTTTTATGTCATGCAATGACATGTTCATTTCAAAACTTTCAATTGTTACGCATTCTTATCCAAATGTCTCTTTTGTATCTTGGCAAACAACTACTACATAAGTGATAGTCTATACAAACCAAATTGTGTACATAATCAGGAGCCGATACTCCGGACATAATTTCATTCACCCTTAACGAGTTTTGCTTATAGAGCAGACATCTAAGTAGAAGCAAATAGCTTTTGTATATAGCTTTCTTACAATTAGATTCGCTGAAAATAAATTCCAGTCAAGTTCACATTCGCTGAGGCAAAACACTCATCAGAATACGGTATGATTCTTACAAGCACTCCTTGGTATGGCACACAATATGTAAGCCATCCAAAGTTTTAGTGAAAACCGATCTTCCGTATTCTTCTCATTATTTTAACGTTAACTGTGCGGCATGTTATTGAAACGGAATTTAACTCGCACTAAGCCTCGAAACTTATCAGTTGAAAAGTGATGTAAGGGTTAGGGTTAGTAAACGTTTCATTTTCTTTCTTTATGCATCAGTCCTTTCTTTTCCTTGAGATGGTCTTGAGTGTCCATATTAAGGCATTGTGTGGTTAAAAGAAAATTGTATGCTAAATTAATTTTATATCTTTATTGTGAGCAAATGACTTGCTTTTGCGAATTATTTAGTCTAAAAAAAATGACGTTAAGGGTTCCTTTTTCTTCCTTCTGGGTATCAACGAAAAAATAATAGTTCGTCTCTTCACTCTATTGGTCAATGGAAACTAGTTGCATGGTGACCCGTGTCAAATTTTGTTTTTAAGTTATTTGAAAGCTGCAGGATTTTCTGGTTGATTGAGATGTTTAGAGAAGAACATGTCTCTTTCTCAGAACATTTTTTGTACGGTTGTTATTTCAATGAAAACAGAAGCGTAAAGTGAATCCTCTTAATACGAAGCTTGAGTTATTTCTTGGAAAGGAATCTCTCAAAATGTCTTACAGTTACAAAGTGGAATAAAAAAAGGTTTCCTTTTTAAAGTTGAAAATATGCTTGCTTCTAAAATTATTCAAGTGATATCTCTAAGGTATGTTTTGGAATGTCATTTGGTATCATTCCTGATTTTTTGAAAATTTTTACCAGCAATTTTGTTTTATAGCTAATTCTTCTATCCTTAACAGTGACAAATCCTAACTATATTCCGGGCGCTGACGAAGAAAATGTTTGGCATCATTTTGATAGTGCTCGTGTCTATGTGGAAAGCAGAGTACACTCGAGCCACGAGAGGTGAGCACACAAAGTTGTTCCTAGGCCTGCTCAAGTCTGGACCTTGTTAACCTGTAAATTTTTTGTACCTGTGTATTTATTTTTAATGTTAGCAGAGTTCCAAATTGTTATGTGGGGCAAACACACTAATCGGGACAGAGTTTAATTTAGATAACTATATTTCCCGTTTAGAAATATGTTTTGGTATCGTAAATGATAGCTAAGCTAGTAATTTCGATGCTCTAGGATATAATGAAAATTGTACTTGTTTACATTCCTCATTTCTCGACTTTACTTATAATTACGAGTTAAGTCACCCATTGACTTTTACTTATTAACTTAACTAGATTGTGGCTCAATGGAAAACAGTATGCTGACGAGTCCGCGATTTCCATACAAGTACCCCAAAAATGTGGATTGTAATTATACTGTTCAAATCCCAAACGGTACTGTGATGGAAGTCAACTTCAATTATTTTCACCTGGAAGATCATTCAACATGCGCGTAAGTATCTGCACTGATAACTACCGAGCAGTGAATTAACAAATCTTTTTAGCTTGGGCGGTTTGTTTTCCCATTACAGACCGAGTGATAATGTTCTTTTATCCATCTAAAAATGATTAATTCTTATACACCCGAGTACTTGACAGGCAAGAATTCTCAAGAGTAATATTTAGATTTAGTCAAGCCTAAAAGTGGAGCTCCTGGGCCGGGATGTCCAGAGCCCAATTAAGTTAACCGAGGATAAGCGAGAACTTTTATTTGAGTTTTGTATCTTTAGGTTGAGGATTTCTGTTTATGTTGTTTGGACTTCTGTTTTGAGTTTGAATAATCTCAAGGTCCTCTAAATACACAAAACAAAGGCAATGAAGAACATTCGTATACAAATTTATATTTCGGTTAACTTTGGCTTTAACGTTCGAGTGCATCACACCCGACTGATCATCGGGAGGACGCACCTAAGCTTATGTTGAAACACCGCCCACATACCTGATAATTTTATTTCTAGGTGGAATTGAAATTCCAGCAATACTACAGCTACTCTACATTTGTCGTTTCTAATCTTCTGTCTAATTGACTTTTGTGAAAAACATATTGTTTCCGTTTTAGCTATGACTATCTAAAGATTACCAATGAACACAGTCAATCATTTGGTGTGTACTGCGGCTTGAAGACTGGGATAGCAATCCTTGTATCTGGCAACTATGCAGTGCTAATATTTCGTACAGATGACTATTTTGAAGAAAGAGGATTTCGATTATATTTCACTGCTATTGTTCTCCGTAAGTATAATGAAGTCCTTCAGTGCTGATATATTTCGTGTAATAAGATAGATTAAGTCTCCTTTCCTTGAGGAAACGAGACCATACTCTCTCTGCATCAGCCATAACGGATAAAAGCACTTAACTTCAGCTGAAAAATGAAACCAGTATCCTTTTCTTCAAGCTGTGTAAGAACTAGAGATGACCATTCCCTTGCTATTCCGCATTTGTCATTCGTTACTTTACTTAAGCCCTGGTCAAACGGCGCATGATAGTCGATGATAGTTGATTCTCCCCTTACTATCATCTACTATCATCAACTAAATCTAAATCTAAATCTAAATATCATTATGTCGGCAAAATCGTGGGACGACATCACGAAACAGAAAGGTTTTACTAAAAAATAACCATAGGCTCAAATGAATGGTAATGGCCAATGTAATTTTCCCTGGAGGAAAGATATCATGCATATAAATAAAACAAGCTTGTCATGGGCGCGGTGTCTTCCCCATCAATTTTACATTAGAGCTCTCCCAATTCCAGATTGAATCATTCAGAAACCTGATGTTATTGTCGTTTTAATAGTTCCACCTACGATAACGCTACCGCCTTCTGTTGTGCGAGCAATACCTGGTTACAGACTTTCATGTTCAGCAACAGGAACTTCTCCCATCTACACAGCACTGTTTAAGAATTCTTCAATACTTATAAATACAACATATACTGCCACAATCACATTATACGAGGAAGGAAACTACACCTGCGCGGCCACCAATAAGTATGGGACCGACGTCACAAACGTTTACGTCGTTTTCGAGGGTAAGAATTTCTACGTTAATATTATTTCTCGGTCTCATTGATTTTAATGTTTTGGATTACAAATTTCAAGTATCAGGAACCATTTCTGTTATTTAGTGTTAAAAACCTTTGCTTTGACTATTTGAAGATTATTATGCCAAATTTATGTTCTCGTTCATTCAACTGATCCTTTTCTAGCAATAATATATTGATCTAGGTTGCTTATTTGTGTTTGTGATTTATCTCTAGAATGTAAAGCTCAATGTTCTCACAAATGGGGGTATGTTAGCGGAAACACCTTTTCGTGTAGCAACGTTTCAACATCAGAATTTATGAACTGTGCTCCGACTGTCACTGAAACCATGTAAGTTTGGCTGACAAGAGCTTGATGCATCTTCGTGTACTTGTTTAGGACAGTTAACGTACTTGTTTTGCGACCGTAAATATGTTTTTGGCCTGAGTCGAGATCAAGATGCGCCTGAGAAGGGCCAAAAATGTGTGCCAGCTCAAGGAAAATAACTGTAGTATTCATGTAGTTCAATAAGAGGAAATATCCCAGATGAATAGACTACTTGGTTCTTGACTCTCTTGATAAAGCGATGACAATTAATAATTGATGAGAGAGGATTGCAGAACTGATTTAACGAGATACTGGTCATGTAGGTATATTTCGAGGGGGAATCTGTAGGTATCAGTGGGGAAGTAAATGAGATGTAGAGAATTATTAGTTATTCATCCATCAGTGTGAAATTACTTTAAGATTATTGTTATTGAATATTGCATGATTGTTTAATAGAGATTGGGTATTAACGCGCTTCGGCTCATACTCCACCCTTGTAGATTGAGTGATTCGATGTTTTTTGCACATGAGACCATTAAGTACAAACACGATGCATAAGTTACTCATTTGTTTTTGACACTAGTGCTCTTTCACTCCGCTGAGTAAATTGAGCTGTTTGTTTTTATTGGAAGACGCTTTGAACCTCGGAGCGAGCGTAATGCGAGGTCTGTGACTCGCTCTCACACGCGTTTGCGTCGCTTTTAAATACGGGTCAAGACCAGCTCACAGGCCTCTGAGGTGCTCGAGTGCAGCCGCCGGTGGAGGTTGTACACTAGCTACTCGAACACGCACTTTCAGATTCATTCAATGCCTTAACATGGTTAAGATATGGAGAATGCATTTACATGTCTATCACCCATAACTGTAATAAAAACCATAAATGTAATACCAACCATAAATGTAATAAAATTGACCATAAATGTAATACTAACCATAAATGTAATAACGTTTAATTTAACCACAAATGTAATAAATCCACCAACCACAGATGTAATAACATTTGCCCATAAATGTAATAAACTGAACAACCATTCTTCGTGAAATGGACTTAAAATTTTCAATTAGACCCCTAAGGCGCATGGCTCAGGCTCTTTGTAACCCCTTTGTGTTCAATCCTAAACGAGGACTCTACTTTGACTTTATTGAATTTGTTGCATGTACAATGATAACGAAGAAAAGAAGAGAACGAAAGAAAAATACCATCAGCAACTGGAGCAGAAAACAGATGTCCCTATTGATATTCAACCCCAATAAATATTAAAAAAATAGTAATAATAATTACAATCATAGAAATAGTACGGATTAAAACTCGTTCTGGTATATAAACTTTTTAATCGTACTTTGGGTACTTTCTAAATTATAGCTACTGGGGTTTTGGTCTCTGGTTTAAAATACTAACTTGATGCACGAGTCCCATCTAATTAAGAATTGCAAGTTTGTGGCCCCTTGACTTGGAAGTCGTGGCCGGTTTATTACATTTATGGTTGTTCAACTTATTACATTTATGGGCAAATTTTATTACATTTCTGGTTAAAAGTTATTAAATTTATGGATTTTTATTTCATTTATGGGTGATACAACATGAACTGAAATTTTCAGAAAAAGTAGGGTTTTTTTTGCATCTGGGCAATAGAAAAAAGTAAAATAAATAAAATGCCACTTTTTTTCATTTTTAAAGTTATAAAACAGAGATTGTGCTTCTTCGTTCCGAGCACTTTTCTTTCAGCAAGAGACTCCGCGCACTTTAAAACTTATTGGCACGCCAAAATGTTTTTCAAAGTAACATGATTCGTAAAATACATCGCATGAGAACCACGAACATGATTGATGATGCAACTCCGATAATGCATAAGCACCCCCCACCCCATAAGAGGCTGTTATTAAGAGACCTGTTGGACGCAATTTAATCTTAAAGTTTGTTTCAATGCGTGTCCAGTACTTCCAATTATGGAAAACTGCGATTCTCCACTTAGTTTCAATTCGCCGCAATTAGATCCAAATCAAGTAGCGTGATTTTTAATCAGTTATAATCGTCATTGCAATTTATTGCTGACAACATCATAGTATTGCTATAATATTAATTCACTTAATAAATTGAAGAAATAAAAAATAAGTTTGTTTGGCTGATCGAAAAAGTGGTAAAAGTATGACAGCCTAGTCTTGAATAAGTCAAATGCCAAGCAATGATCTTACACCTACCCTTTCAGGAGAATTTCCTCGAGCAACTTCTCACATCTTCCAGATGAAGTGTTTTCGTCTCTCCTATATCTGCGGGATATGTAAGTCTCATAATGCTATGTACGCTGATGTGAAAGGTTATTTGCGTCCTGTTTTTATTTTCCTTTCAAAAATGAGAGTACACATAACATTCGATCAACATTTTTCAACATTTCAACAGAAAATCGAGCATTACTATCCGCATTCAAATAGTGTTGCATGCGTTGATAGGGGGCAGTTTTAGTTTTCCTGGGTCAAAATATGTATTCCAGAATCCCATACAAGCACTTCCAGGTCTTCAAATGTACAACAATGCAACAACAACACTTGATTACCCGTTTATAAATTTTGTGCTATTAATTAAAAATATGATTTTGAAAAGTTAAAGGGTTACCAGCTTCCTGAAATAACAAAAAAAGCTAAAAATGTAAATCAAATATTTACAGCAGAGGTAAGACAGTTACGTGAAGACATGATTGATCATCGCAGTTATACACAAGCAGTGCTCCCAGTTGGCTTGATAGCTCAGTTGGTAGAGCACTGCACTGCCATCGTAGAGGTCATGGGTTCGAATCCTGTTCAGGCGTGAATTTTTTCAGGCTTAAATTTCACAACTTCTTATAAGTTGTGTGTATAACTGCGATGATCAATCATGTCTTCATATCTTTCTCCGCAGTTCAAATGTATGATCTTTCATATATTCATTGGCGTAATACAGTTGTACAAAAAATACATTCTACCTAAGCGATCACTCGCACACAAACCCACCAGAACACACACACACAACACCCACGCACCTATAAACATTAACATACAAATGCCTGTCCCTTAATTCAACCTTTTATTTTTTCTGGCGATTTGCAGCTTAGTCAAAATGCAAGAGTCCTTTCTTCCACGGTTTCTGTGTCTGGTGCACTAGACCCATTAGTATAGCAACTCAATCAAACCCGCACTAGTTTTTGCATTTTATACAACGTATTATGTCATGCGAGGCGTTGTACATCTCAATGTCCTTGGTAAGTGCCATAATTAAACCTTCGCCGACGTAGATCTTTTACATGTAAAGACAGGTTCAGGACTCTTCTTAGAGGAGTCAGTACACTGGTGATGTGTTGGCTTGTTAATAATTGGTGACAATAAATTAAAATATTCTGGATTTAATTAGACTCTAATTAGCTGAAAAGTGATCCGCTCCACGTATCCTTCGATTTGTAGTGAACATTTACTTATATACTTCTTAAAGTTAGCTATTTTCATCTTTTGCAGGGATTTGTCCTCAAACAATATTTCACTCCTTCCAGACAACGTGTTTGTTACACTAACTAATCTAAGGAGGCTGTAAGCTGAAAGTAGCTTACATTTAACAAATAGCAATTTGACTTAATATATTGTCTATACAAAATGCAGCAAACTGATTGGTTGCTATGAGTAGCAAAGAATTGTGATTGGATCAGGGAAATCGCGCCACTGTCAAACTTGAATCGCGCGTTGTTCGTGGCGGAATAGAAAACCTACAGCGAAAGCAGAATTGAACTGCGAAATCTACAAATCTTATACAAAATACTGGAAAAGTCAAGGCCGTTTTTGTCATAAGAACACCTCTGTGAGCCTAAAAGCCTAGAAAGTTGCCTTGAATATTACAGGAGTTAAAAAAGACGCTCGAAAGATCTGCGGTTGCGATCAACATCAACACGTTGGAGGCGATTCGATTCGAGAGGAGCGTTAGTGACGATGAAAATTTGTGTCCTATGTGGTTATTCTCAAGTGCATTTGGGATAGTGGCACTTTATAGCTGAGATATAGTTGGCCGTGAGCTGCTGTGAACTATACTTGCTTGGCGGCTGTACCATGAAACTAACTGGAACATTCGCGTCGGAAAACAAGGTTAAAGTGCTACTACGACCAAAAAAACGATTATTAGTTTTTTCTTTGGATTTCAAAACTATGTTAACTAAACACTAACTGACCCAAGTTTTAAGTTCTGATTTTAAAAAGACACCTGTTTATTTTAACTGGAATTTTCTTACTTATTCCTCCACCATTACTAACTTTAAAACTTGAGAGAGCTGGGTCGAGGAGAAAATGACGTCAAGACTCACTAGTTTAAGAATGCAATGCATGTGTACGCGGCTAATTAATATGCAGCACGGGAGTTTTGGGTTTTCAGACTTTTAAACCCGTGTTTTGCATGAATAATAAATTGTTTTTACACGCTGAAATTTTATGCTAGTGAGTTAATGACGTTATTTTCTCTAGATCCAACCCTCTGAGGTCTAATCGATCAGTTTTGAACGTGAGTAATGGCGGACCGTGAAATCCAAAACTTACACTCAAAATTAACAGCCTTTGGATAAAACTCAAAGCTCAAAACTTTGCCAGTTAAGTGTCAAGCGAACACACTTTCAAAATCTCTAACATCATCAAAAAACATTACAATTTGTTGCTCTCTTCAAACCGTTGCAAAAAGTTTTTCAGCATTTACCTGTAGTAGCCTTCAGGCGCTCCCCCAACCTTCGTGACTTACTTGTCACAGCTAAACTCTCTTCTAACTCTGCCAAACCCCAACTTCCTTCTGGTTCCTTCCGTTGTGGCAGAAACTGCGCTACTTGCCCCTATATTTCTCACGGCCTCACTACATATACTTTCTTTTCCACCGGTGAAACGCGTCCCATAAAATCTAACCTTACCTGTGACACTAAGAACCTCATCTACATAATTCAATGTAACCGCTGTAATTTACAATACATAGGAGAGACTAAACGACGTTTAAAAGACCGTTTTAATGAACACCGCCGTACCATAGATAACCCTAACACCAAATCTAAACCTACTACAGCCGCAGAAGATTTCCTGTCCTCTACTAACCACACTGCTAACGACATGCAACTAATACCCATCGAAAAAATCTCTTCTAACCGAGACTCCATTCGTAAGGCCAGGGAGGCTTTTTTAATCCAAAAAGGCAGAACAATTGTTCCTGATGGTCTGAACATCCGTGAAGAAAAATTTTAATCGTTTCCTTTTACTTTACTTTGTTTATTTACTATTTTATTTCTTCATATGTTTATCTGTAATTTACACTGTCAATTATTTTACGTATTTCCGGTAATAAGCTACATAAAAACACGCCCCGATGCAAAATTTTCCATTGTACCTGAAGAAGACTGGTTTGGCCAGCCGAAATATAGTACACGTTCAAAAAAACATTCTACGTTGTGTCGGTTTCTGCCTTTATATTCTTCATTTTATTTGTGAAGCCGATTAGATCACTATTGATCCAACGTATACGAGCAGGATCATCGTTCCGGTTGCTTACTTTTAAAACATTTTATAGTGTAGTAACGCTCGTTCGCTAAATAGCGATCTGCGGTCATCTCAGCGAAGTGAAACTCAACAAAAAGCCACGAAAGCCACTCGAAACCGAAAGTTTAACTGAAGTCCAGTTTGTGAATGATAGCTATTTGAACAATTCAAACAACTCTAATAAGGATCGTGATTGGATTACCTTAACGTGCTTTATGAACAGATGGACGCTGACGCCATTTTTCCTCATCTGGAAAATAGAGTTTGGTTTGATAATATTAGTTGAATGTGTGGGAAAATTGGTGGATTCTTTATCATAGTGAGTCTCGTGTTTCCCCCTAGACTTCTTGAGTGTTCTACCGCTTCCTAAGTGCTTTACAACAGAACAGAGCACAGTCGAGATTCTTTATTTGTTAAATGCAAGAGTGCAATTGAATGTTCCAGCAAGGTATTCATGAGATGTCCTTATGAGTGTTATAATACCTTCGTCATAGGGTATTGTCCTCAAATGCTATTTCAATTCTTCCCAGTGGAGTATTTTCTACGCTGAAAAATCTGTTGCGTCTGTAAGTAAAAAGTACTGTAACGGTTACCAGTACTCTGCAAAGAAATTGGACCGGACAGTGTGAAGTCATAACCTTGCATACGACGGCTATGCCCCAGTGCGAGCGGCAGTCAAAACTGAGCTGTCTTAGCGAAACAACACGATAACAGCCTTTGTCTTCGCAGCTAACAATAATAAAGACAATGCTAAAGTTACTTTGGCCTCTTTTAATAGTTAACTTGAGAATTCCGCGTTTAATTTGGCGAGGAACAGCATATTTTGTTTAAAATAACACAACTTATCCTACCTCGACGAACTTCGAGCGAGTTGCCATGCCGGACGCCGGCGACCCATTTTTTGGCGCCAAATTAGAAGTTTGGAGACACAAAATGTTTCATATTTTTCATTTTTTTAAATGTTATATGGTTTTTGGAACTGTAAATCCCTTTTCGTGAATGTTTAATGCCATTTCCAGTGATAAAAGTTGCCTGACTTACATTGACGTCAGGAAAGTAAAGTTTTCTCGCTTGCTGAATCCTTATTGATCAATTCAAATTTCAGGCTCGCCAGCCCTATGCAAGGAAACATCTTGTAAATTCATGTGAAGTGTGCTAATAAGATATTTAATTATTCGCAGGGAGTTATCATCAAACGCTATTGCTAGTCTCCCCAAAGGAGTGTTTTCCACACTTGAAAGTCTAATATGGCTGTAAGTAAAAAGTGCCGTAGACGACATTTCGTGAAAATTTAGACTAGCTTATTAATAACACGAGGCAATGGTGCTAAAAATCTTATCTCGGAAAGGTATCATTGCATCGTCAGACAATGGTTCAGTTAACAAACATAATATAGGGAATGATCGCATAGCTCAGAGAATTCTCGCACGCTGATTGGTTACCTAGGCGAGGTATCCAGCGTGAAATTGCGACTCTTAAAAGCGAGGCTTTTGATTCAACTGGAATGGCTTTTCTCGAGGGCGGGTTTAATATTGCAACATTCACACAGACGTAAATGAAGCGGGGTTTTCTTTTTTAAAATGAAGGCCATGCAATTCAAGAAAAATTCATAACCTTAATCGTGAATTCCACGTTAAATTTCACTTGAAAAACCGATATCGCACTCATCGATTCTCGATTCGTGCGATCTCAGTTTTTCGCGTGAAGTTTAACGTGGAATTCCCTCGTCAGGTAATGAATTTTTCTATAGTATATACTCATAGAAGGAAATTATCCATCTCCACAGGGATTTGTCTTCAAACGTTATTTCACGTCTTCCTGACGGCATTTTTACCACATTGACAGATTTGAAGTGGCTGTGAGTCAAATCTGTGCGAAATTTACACTACTGCATCTGACCACTGAGTCATAAAAAGGATGGGGCATATACAGAAAATTTCCAGTAGTAATGGTTAAAGTAAATTATTAGCCAATGTAAGGTGAAATATATTTTTTCCGGGGTACCAAATCTAAGCCTTTAAGCATGTCACTTCTCTTTTCCCAAAAAACAGACATTGGCGCTTTCAGCTAACCTTTTCAACTGATTTTTTTCCGTGAATATAAAAACGGCAGACATATTACGAGGAAATAATAATTCATTGAAGAATTAAAACGAAGCTCACAGTTCCTAGAAAACTACTTTAGTTTGCAAGTCTTTTCGTCGATTTTCCCAATCTTTAGCTGCCTTCTTCTTTAGCTAATAATGAAAACATCTTTTTGTCTAAAAAAGGGATGACGTTATTTCTAGGACCATCATCCCGCGGCACGGATTTCGACTTAAAAGTCAGTGGCCGCTTACGATGAGCTAGTTCCTAACGGGTAACATGTTCGATGGCTCCTTTCCACAGGTATCTGTCTTCGAACGCTGTTGCACTTCTCCCAAACAGAGTGTTTGCCAACCAGGCAAATTTGTTCGAGCTGTAAGTTAGAAACAGCATGCAGTTTCACTCCAACCTGTTAGAACACTTACCTTTTAGATTTGGACGTTAGTAGAATCACGAGTAATTCACCAACATACTAAACGTCTGTTTCAATTAATTTAGTCATAATAAGTTCCTCATATATTTAACATGAAAAAAAAGAGTCAAGATAAAAATACGTGACAAGCGATATAATGTATTCAGTGTATTCAATTTTCCACTCGCGCAGTAATAATGATATTAATTAAAAACAAAAAAACAAAAATTGTGATAGCTTCCCCATGTGTACAGATTAATTATGGCATGGTCTGATTTGGGCCTGCGTTCACATATGCTTAAATTAATATTTGCAAAGTCGGAAACAAGCGATATCAAAACTTGCTGATCGGTAATAATTTTTGGAAATTACAGGGAACATTGTCGCCTTTTAAAGTATTTTCTTCCTTTGCAGGAAACTGGCCTCAAATGATATTGAAAACATAACTAGCGATCTTTTTTCAAGTCTTTCACATTTAAACTATCTGTACGTCTGGAACATTTTAAAGATTATTCATGTTACATTAATCAGAAATACAAGAGTTCTTGTCAGCGGTAGCTTCCTTTCTAATTTGAATTATGGTAGGCACGTGGTGTATGAGGACATATATTGTACCGACATATATTGAACCATTCCCTACTTTAGGTTCTTTTTCCCACTCTAAGGTTCTTGCCTACTCGAAGAGATTTGCTTACTCGAGGTCCTTTACCTGCTCGAAGTGCTTTGCCTACTTTTTTTCATGCTTCAAAGAGACGAGACATCTCACGTGTTTCGATCCCTTCCGGCCCCTTCCGGCCTCGAGTTCTCAAATCACCCAATTCAACTTTCAGAGAAAATCAGTTTGGCGATTTGTTTTCTTTCTTGTTTTTCTGTAAATGCCCGTCGGAGTAATCACACTTGCCTGAGCGCGAGTAGCTTGCGTGAGCTCACGTGCACCAAAACCTGGCGGCTATGTTTACTGATTGTTGATCACAAAAATAAAACTTAGTTTTCGATAGTAACAGTGGAGCAGTCCACGTAAAGTGTATAAGATGTTGTCAATACCCGGCCTCATCAAATGTACGGAAATGATGTAACGGTCAAGATAGACAATTATAATGCTATAAGTTGGTTCGTCCAGCTACGAAATTTAAGTTGGTCAGTCGAGTTGGTCGAATGTGGAAGTGAAATGCAAATAATGGTTTATACTGGAGAAAGGGTCCACTTTTGTCAATCTTTTACACTGAGTATTTGAGTAGAGTAGAATGTATTTGAAGTGTAGACTCAATTCGGCTTAATTGACTTTGGATAACCATGTGCTTTATTGCTCAGTGTAAAAGTGACTATCTTGCATTGATGATCCGGAACACCTCGATCTGTTGTTGTTTACACACTTTCGAAGGATTTGATTCTGCAATATCTTACAAAAAGTAATAAATTGAAATTATTGCAGTGTAGTCATTTGTTATCTCTTTCCATATTTAATAGATTTCCTGATGATGACACCGAGTGTCATCTTTTTTGTTAAGTCTTTTACAATGAAATACAAGAAAATAAAAATGAAAACTAATTTTAAAATAACCGAGTCACTACGCGCACTCTCATTGAGCGATAGGTGTGTTTACATGAGAGTTCTCCCGCTCAGAGGAGGGTTGGGAGAATTCTCGAAAGTTATGCAAACCCTGGACTACGTCTCGGGGTTGCATAACTGTCTCGAATTCTCCCAACCCTCCTCGTGTTTAGATGAGGCTATGTAAACACGTAAAAAGTGCTCTAATTCCTAAATAGAAATAAAAAGCCATCTGTGAGAGAGTATACGTCATTCCTATTTTAGTATTGTCTACATGTAGAAAGTATTCCTGCCAGTATGGGCGCTAGACAGGTGCAGGACTATTATAATATTAGGTTTTTCATGTATAAGAAAGCCAGCATAATACAGTAATTGCCGGGTCCTCAGCTTCTTAAAGGACCCTAGTCAGTCTCTGCCATTTTCAATGCCATCGAAATTATTGATATTGCATAGTGAAGCGAAATTTTATTGCTTTACTGTAAGTTATTTTCCTGAAAGTATGTCCTTTTATCTTAAGTGGTTTCACAGTGATTTCATTTGCTTCGACATGCTCCGAATAAAATATAATAGCCAAACTCTCGTACCTAAACACAAACAAAGGTGTGGCTGATTAAGGCTCTTTAAGAGGAGTTTTAGATGGTTCCAATGTATTTTGAACTAGTGTAAAAAATATCAAAAGCGCACCTACTGGTGTTGCCTCTGCTGCACCCCCCTCCCCAGTTCCATAACCAGTACCCATTTATTCATCTGGGCGAGGAGAGGCACTGTGAGAGTACCAACACAATGCAATGATCCCCAATAGGGGTCCACTGCATCAACTATTGAGCTACCGTGCCTTCTCGTCCTCAATGTTGGAGTGGAGTTTTCCCTGACAGTTCTTAACTCTTCTACAGGGATAATTTGAGTGTGTGGAAACCTTTTCAACATTAGGGACCTTAAGCAAACCACGACGGCAACGGCAACGAGAGCGCCACAGAACAAAAGGTTTAATGAGCAGAACAATAGCTGTGCACGTGCGTTATAATTCCTTGTACATTTCTTAGCCGTCCTCTGGAAAACGACAACGTGAAATGACCAAGTTTTCGGTATTTTAGAGAACGTGAGCGACGGCGGCTTATTTTTCGTATTTTCTTTTGGAATTGTACGCTGGCATTGCATATTAAGCTTGAGCAAGTTCTGAGACCGATAGACGTACTGAACAGATCTAGGCATGTGTGAAATTCGACGGTAAAATATAAATTCATTTTTTTCTAGGCGTCGTCCTTGGCGTCGCCGTCGTCGTTGCTTAAGGTCCCTATTGTGTAAATGAGAGCAATGTAAGCCGAATTAGGGCGCCTTAAGGCAACTTAAGGCGACTTTAAACGACTTAAGGCCCCAGAGCAGGCCTTAGTTGTCCACAACAACACTCATTAACGGGACTGCTGTGTGATCAACACGATAACTCTAGACCAGTGACGAGATTCCAAATACCCCTGAATGCAAACCATTTTTCAACAAACAGATTTTATGTTTCAGAATATACGAACTTGAGGAGCTAATGATTTGTATTCGGGATTTCTCATCTGCAGGGATCTTTCTCATAACAAAATCCAACATTTACCGAATGATTTATTATGCTGTATGACATTGGTACGATACCTGTAAGTACATTTAAAGCGCTGCAGCTGTCAGATTTTGTTAGCAGCTTGCCTTTTGTTGGATCGAAAAAGTGCTAGGAAAAGATGGTTACATCATCACATCATATCTAATTTAACACAGAGTTTTTATAATATGACAAATCCATCCAAAGGGGATTTGTTCAAGAGTTAGAGTCACTGGCTGGCACACTCCTTTGCTAAAGGGCCACACACATCACAGAGTGTCTAAAACTCAGAGACTACATTTTAAAGGTCGCCATATCGGCAACTTGATAGTTTCTCTTGTTCATCTTTAAGATAAATGGTTACTAATTACTGGCTAATAAATTTGTTTTTAGGGTCAACAAATCGTTTCATTTAGTCGCTTTTTTACATACTTGTGCATTAAAAACAGAATTGTATTTATCTACCACAGAGTTTTTCTAGATAACAAGATATCTTTCATAACAAAAGACACCTTTGCAAAGTTAACTTTTCTTCAATCTCTGTACGTATTACTTGCCACAACATTCTTAACTTATAAGATCAGCTGAACAAAGATTACTCTTTTTGGGCATGGGTTCTACTGCATGTCCTTGCAATTAAAAATTTGCTATATAATATAATAATATAATAATGATACCTTTATTTAAGTGTCATATGTATTTAGCTCTGTTGTACTAATTAGGGACACTGTAAATAAATAACCAAATATTTCAAATAGAACATAAATTGTTAGTTGGCTACTGATTTACACAACGCGGTCGAGGAGTTGAACTCGGGACTACCGAGAACAAATCCAGATAGTGGTAGGGTGAAGGATTTGAACCAGAGACCTCCAGATTTCAAATCCAGCGCCCTAAACCACTCGGCCACGCCACCTCCACATAACATACCTCCGTCATCAGAAATGCGTCAATACACATACCGAATTCTGATTGGCTAAAGGGTGGAGTGCAACGTTTTTTTTTCGACTGCACAAAAGTGTAACGAGAGTGCAAGTTGTAATGCGAGCGCATTACGGAAAAGTTTCCCAAGTTTGTAGACTGTTGATCATCACCCGAGGTATTTCGAAGTAGTCGAAGTTTACCCGAAGCCTTTCGAAGACAGACGAAAATAATTGGAAGATTTCCAAACACTGCCAAATATCACCCGAGATCCCGAAAATCATCCGAACATGTTCGTTTTTTTTTCTGAATATTACCCGAACATTTCTGACGATTTCTAAAGAGTACTGAAAACCAGCTAAAGATTGCCGAAGATTATCAAATCATCTGAAGATTTTCGAAGATCTGTAAACACTTATTTGTACTCGTTTCGCGCGATGTTTGTACTCTAGGAAGCAGAGTTGGATAATAATTGGGGAAATTTCCGCAGATTCTTTGAAGACCAAACGTACTGCACGCTTCCTAAGCAAGGCAATGAATGTATAACTAAAGGCTGTAAATATTGACTAGTAATCACATGGTGTCTTAAGTGATGGGCAATTATGAACAAAACATACACTTTATCCAACAAATAAGTCGTGTATTCTGTATTGCTTGGAATGTCGCTGAATGACGAGGCTATTTTGGAGAAGGTTGTCTTATAGAATTGTAACAGCGTACGCGGCAATGCTGAGAGATGTTGTGGCTAGTCGTAGCTTACTTTTGGCTGGCAGAAGTTCATCGTTTTTCTTCTTTATAGAAGAAAAAGGCAAGAATACGGACCCTCACGGGGTTTCTTTGCTTTGAGATAATAAAACGTCGTTAATTTCAATCAAGGTCAGGAAAACGTGACTACCCATATCACCTTCTGGCATTGTTGCGTGCCCTTATGTGCTTCCGCGACACCGCATATCTCGATACAACTGTATATTCGAGAAAGCGCTTTAGGAAATTTTTATTGTCTGTTTCCTCTTACTTAACCCAGTTTATAACTCAATTCTTTCTCTTAAAAATACTCCACAAAAGAGGATGCAGGAAACGAGAGGTAATTTCCGAAGTAGGCCTTATTCCCAAGGGAATCCCTCTCAACTTAAGACATGTAGCTAGTTCTTCTGCTATGTTACCACGTGCGATGTATGAATATTTTTCATGGGGGATGAAAAGCCTGGGCTATTCATGTGAGTAAAATCTGCGTCATGAATTGGCTATTTTTTAGACCTTACTGAAATTTCCGAAACCGAGGGGAGTGATCTAATAATAACAAGAGAGGGATTGCGTAAGGAACACGGTCTATATGGGCGATTAACCCTATCACCCTTCATCCTTGAGATGCTTTTTTTTTTTAAACAAGGAAACCAATCGATTTCTATAATTAAGCAGCTTCTACCCCTGATTAGATCTCATTAAAAAAATAGATGCATTCAACAAGCCCAGACTAGTACTCTTTTTCTTTGTAATTTGTAAAATAAAGTCACTCTTTTTTTAACTTGTAGATTTCTAAGCAGCAATCAATTAAGGAAAATTCCATTTCGAGCCTTCTACTACTTAGAAGATTTAGAGATAATGTGAGTATTGAACAGTAACCGGTTGTTAGAGGAAGCGACGCACTTCGACCAGCAAATTAAATTACGACGTTCTTCGGATGATTTAAATCACAAGACCGAAAAAATTTGTTCAAAATTAAAAAGATTTACAGCGCAGTAGGCCTTATTAACGATAGCCGGAATGATGGCTGCCACGTACATGTAGTTATTTCTATAAGAATACGTACAATATTGAGTTATCCCGTTAATAGGCAATCATCTGTTTGAAAAACAACTCGAGCTACCAGAGAAAGGTATTGTTTTTTAAGCACTGCACATCCTTATCTTCCAAATGACACTGTCTGCCACCTCATAAATCGTTACAATGTGAAATACGATTACAGATAAACTGTTGCAACAGAGTAATCTTCATCGTTAGCTGACGCAAACTGAAAACAAAAAAAAATATTATTTGCTCACTGCAACTAACTTGTGCGCACTTTTAATTCTATCATTAGAATGTTGTCGGACAATCCTATAACTACAATTGAAGAAGAGGCATTTAGACTTAACCATAAACAGCTGAAAATGTAAGATTGATCTTGAAGAATGTACGACTAATCATTAAGTATTGACAAATACTGCTCTGCTCGACGCAAAATATTACAATCACCTGATATTAGAAAGCACTTGGAAACTTGAGTCGTTTGCCATTTCGCAAAAATTTCTGTTGGAAATGTCCATCGAAGAAGAACGCGTTCAATTTGACACACATTTCATTCATTCTCAGGCTTCTTTCTCGCTTCTCCCTCCGCGCTTGTGATCAGTCCAGTCTCAATCTTTCAACTCAAAAGCTCCAAGGACTGACATGCGACAAGGGTGCACCTGAAACAGCTTTTGTGCAAGGGTGAATACCAAATGACAAATGGCGGGAATTACTTGGAACACTCACAAAATTCGAGGATGCAATTTGATTTTTTTTTTTTACTTTTTCTATAAATGTCTCAAACATGGCACAGTTGTGACTGATTGAAGTTTGAAAATCTGGGCAAGGTCATGGTACACCGGTACACCAAGCATTCGTACAAACTACTATTTGAGGAAATGGATCGAAAGACACCGAGGAAAAAAAGAAGCCATGATAATATTTTTTTTAAAGAAAGATATGGTCATAAAAGGCCTGGAACTGGCAAACCTTGTAACGCTCGTACCATAGAACACGCATTTCCTTCGGAAAAGGTTTCATTGGAAAACAGGACTAACTTTCAAAATTTCCGTTTAATCCCGACATTTTCTTGTGGAACGTACCAACAACTTTCATCCATTTAAATCCAAGCGGAATTTCTGGAATATCTGTGGAAATGGAAAACACCTGTGGTCTTACCGCTTTATAGACTTTGTCTTATCTGTATGGATAAGAATTGTGATGAGAGGTGCTATCTTTATTGATTTCGAGAGCCATTCCTGTTATTACAACCTGATAAAAATATTTAGGATAGTCTACGATAGACTAGCATCCTATCTAGTCATTGACAAGGTGGATACCTTGATTCAAACGAAACGATTCAACGACGAAGTATGCGTTCGCGGCCAGTGGCCCATCAAGCTGGATATTTTTTCTGATTTCCGTTGCTTGTAAAAACTAGGATTCCTTTAACTGCTTCCCCCGCTCCCTGGATTGGATGTTAGTCCATCGCAGGGTTACCCACGGTATTTAATTCGCCGGTATTTTTTTTCGAGAGACATTGTATCGTAAAGGCACTGTGAGAGTGGTGTATGTTAACGAAAAATACCACAACATTGCATCGGCCAGGGCTCGAGGCGAAGTCAAGCTCATTAACCGATTCTCTTATTCGCTTCAAGCTACGGAAAGCAGAGTTAAGGAGGGTCTGTCTGGTGCGACACTTTATACACAAACTTTACTTTTCCATGGCCTCTTAATTAAACCTGACAACAGTTATTGCCCGTGGTCTCAGTGACTCATATTAGGATTAGAGAAGTAAAAATATTTGCCTCCGCAATTAGATATAATTCGAAACAGGAGTTCTCGCCTTTCAAATTCTCCAACACTGATTCCATTATGTTGATCTTTGGCATTTATTACACATCACCTGCATCTTGATGTGGTTTATTTTGATGATTACCGATTTTCGTCGCAGCTGCTGACCTTTTTCTGTTCCTTTTATCTCCGGCAGATTTTTGTCACGGACAAGGGTGAAAGTGTTGAGCCTTAAGTCCATTTTTCTCCAGAGTATAGACTTCAAAATGTAATGTAGTCGCAATAATATGTAGATAAGCGCAACACATCCCGTATCATACACCTATGCTCCATCCCCAGATGATGATGAAAAGGAAGACCCGAAAAACGTAATTAGTGAAACGACATGACATGGACTGCCTTGACGGGATAAGTGTCGAAATCCTCTAAGTTTGTCACTTAGTGAAGGCTATTACTTACTATTTACTGCGAATAGACAATTCTATTAGATTCAAATGCAATCCGTACTTCGGTTTCGTATTTATTTTTAAGAATTCTCTTGAAATGGCTAAAGGATGGTTTATCTATTTTTGCCTACAACTCCATGAAAGTCCCTTTCCCAAAATTATGAAATAGTTGACATCCCCTCCCCTCCATAAGTGGCTGTTGATGACTTCTCCAAAAAGAGAGTGAAAAGGACAACTAAATCATATACGGTTTCTAGTTTCTGTCGTGTCTTGACAAAAGGAACAGTTAGGGCTTAAAACGATGTCATTGGTAAACTGAATGGAGTTCCTTACTTGACACTAAAAGTTCGCCAAAACTTGTTATTGGCAGTGAACAGGTCTCCGATCAAAATCAAATTTTTCCCTATCTTGGCTCATTTCTTAGGCCTTATACATATTTATGCTTAATTAAAAAGCAATGGTAGCCTCGACCTTGTCTCACTAGAAATTGCATCCATCTAACTGTTGAGGCAACGTCCCTACAGTAGCATAAATTAAGACGTATTTTTCTTAAAACTACACACACACACACACACACACACGCACACACGCTTTGTTTCAATTGTATTTAAAATTTAACACAAATGTAAAACTGAACCGCTGGTAGAACTACTGGCGCTGCAACACCCTGTGTGTAGAACTATTATTGATCGGCTGGTTGATTGTTTTATTAATATACTATGGACTTATTGATTATCCTATTTCTATTTATGTAGACTGATGGCGAACAGAACGATTGTTGCACTGAAATATCTCCTTCGTAGCAGGAGAAGCCTTACAATATATCTGTCAGTATATATTGAAGACGCAATTGATCTTTAGCGTTTTTGGTCTTGCCCTTGCCACATAAATTCGAGTAAACTAATACTTGTCTTTTGTAAAGAGGTGACAGCATTTCTGCCGTTTCTCATCAGATGCATATGTAAAGGTGAATTCGGACTAATGAGGTCGGAAAAACTTACGGAATAAAATGTCATTGCGAATATATAGACGGGTAGTATCTTGCAAAATATTATCTAATCTCCTACAAACAATATTCCACAGATTTCAGACTTTTTAATACAGGAAAGAAAAAGCGTTTTAAATGCTTGAAAAACAGAGGGGCTTTGTTGAGAACAAGACACGAAATTATCCTTACAGTGACCTTGTTCGTTGTTGAACAAAAGAGAACCATATTACAGACATTATACTGCATGTACTATTTTACAGGTAAACTACATTTTGAAGAAATAAAAGAACAAAAGAGGCTTCTGATTTTTAATAAACTCTTTTAAGCTTGCTTCAATTTCAGAAGTAAGCTAACAAAAGGGGATAACATAGCTTTTCTAACACTCATGATGTGTACGTATGTTCCAGCTTCATTTTAGTCTTCAGTTTAGTCATGTGTTGACCTTATTGTTCTTGTAAACAATAGGAATTGTTTATTTTCTAGGAATTACCTCGATACTAAGGAAGGGTCTACCGCAATCAAAGTTGACGATCCCTTATCACCTGGGAGTAGACGCTTGGCTACCGCCCTCTTGGCATCGGGATTCAGACAAGTACCTAACAATGATAGCTACTATGATATATTTTTACCATGTCCCACGGGAACATTTTACAACTCTTCCTCTAAAGGGACACAAGGATGTACACAGTGTCCTCCAGGTACTGAGGCTGTTGGCTTCTCTATAACTAGTGCTTTGAAGAGAGTAAATAAAGAGTGAAGCGTAGCAAAGCATAGAAAGCCTTTGCCAAAACGGGCGAAATTCTTCGAGGGCTACTTAACACGTGATCATACATTTAAGTACAGTAGACGGAGGTCTTTGAAAAGACCTCAAAGGACAACCTAGCCTTTGGGCTCTCTTAAAAATCATTATGACAGCTTTAGGAAAGTTTTACGATGGCTTCGTTACCAGCGAGCTTAAACTAGTGCTATCTTAGGTTGTCCCTCCGCCCTAAGCGGAACCTATTCTATTGAAGTGTAAAAACAAAAATTTAGTGGAAATATTAATGACGTCGTGCAATTTATGAAAAAAGACTGAAAGGGTAGCAGTGATTTTTGAAAGACTATTAGTAGACTCAGGAAGACTTACCAAGAGTATCTCGAGATTTTAGTCATTGTAAGGGTTCTAACATTTTCTTGGATGGAATTAATGACGAAGACCACACATTCTTTATGAAAGGGGTTCATTATTTAAAAATACGACAAGGTGAAATTTTATTGTGCTTATTTCAAGGAGGTTTCTACTCTGACGTTATCGCTTACGTGGCCAAAAGTTGTATGCTTTGTCCAAAAGGATCTTTCGTTGCATATGATAAAGCACCAGGAACACAAGTTCAAGATTGCAAGTCTTGCCCCGAAGGTAAAGAGTTAACGCGGCTAGTTGAATTTAACTCGTGCTTTTTCAAAAAGGGCGGCAGATGTACTATATTGGTCTATTTTGTTTACCATTGTTATTCAAACGTTCATCAAGGAGACTGTATACAATTTTGTCAGTTGGATAAAATTAACCGTGCAGTCGAGACGAATTTAACGAAGAGGCCCTTTTAACTTATCAGGGTTGTGGTTGCAAGATGACTATACTCGGGACTATATTAGAGTATTAAAACAATGTCTCTTGACTTCCTCGGCCAGGTCGAGTAAAGTAGAAATTCTGGAGTAATGCACCTATCAGTGTCAAGCCCGAGGGGGGGGGGGGGGGGTCGGGCAACCCACGGGAATTTGACTGTGGCGTATATCCCCAGGGTGGGGATTTTGATCGGACATCATGCATTTGATCTTTCAATTTTATGTAGTAGAAGAGAAGTAAACCATTTGTTTCTGCTAATTTTGACAATTCTTTTTTGCCCGGGGGTGGCGATTTTGATAATTTTTTTTAGAAAATGTCAAAATCCCCACCCTATGCCCGATCCCCCCCAATCGGGCTTGACACTGATAGGTGCATACTGATTTTACGAAGCAGTAATGAGTTTGAGCCAAGGGACGATGAAGGGTAAAAGAGTGTATATCCCATACACGCCTTATTTACAATGTAATCCCTCTCAAGTTACGTTTCGCAGATGTTTCCTTGGAGGATGAAAATGAGTGTAAAGCCGCTTGGGCTGACCATGTGAGCAAAACAAATTGTCACAGGATCGCTATTCCTAAACCCTCTCGGATTTCTGAAGCTCGGAGTGATCTAATTTTAACTTCAGAGGATTCAACCAGCTCGTTCCCAGGCTCTGTCTCCACTGCCTCTCTTTGTCGTTGGGAGAAAGACCCCGGTTGCGGCTGGTCACGTGACCACCCAGAATCTTGGTGGTAAAAAATCTGTTGGGCGGGAGGGGTGGTAGAGTGTTTTAATTGTTGCTGTGGCAAACTTTGTGGCCTCAAAACCTTGAGCAGTGGCTAAAAACTATCCGCTCTATCGGGGTTCGAAGTCGAATTTTGCCGTCTCCAAAATATAGAAGACTTTCGTTCACAAAGAAATTCTGCAGCCGAATGGAGCGCAAACTTTTCGACGGTTAGCACATGTAAAACGTCATGTACCGAATCGAAGTGAAACAAATGGATCAGTCTCTTGAATCTTTGCGTTCGGAAGGTAATTTATTTTCTTCTTTGTGCGGTATTTTGGATTAAAAAAGTATTTTGGTCACATGGCCGATTAGCCGAGCTGACTTGCAGTTTTGTAGACAGAAGCCCGTACTAATACTTACTCCATCTGCATCAGTTTTATGTTAGTTTATATTTAGGCCGATGTTTAAACACGGTTCCTTGACACCGTCAAGAATTATATTCTGCAAAATGGTAAATAAAACATCCTTTTATAAAGCGAACAATGTGCCGTGAGTTAATTCAGGCAGCATGCTATGAAACAGCGAAACAGTTTTACTTTTTAGTAATTCGATCGGCTGGAATTGAATTCAGAGTGATACTTCAATACGCTGGACACATACAAACATATTTCAATTGTCCTGTATGAAGCTTAGAATAGGACTGAAAAATTTCAACGTTGTATTTGCCCGTGTGTGGTTTAATATAGCGACCAGCGATCGGCTTTCTTTCGCTTGAGTTGAGATCGACAAAAATTATTCATTGACTCTACCCCGGTGGAAAAGTTTGTGTCAGAGGTGGTCACGTGACCAGCCGCAAGCAGGGTCATTCTCCCAACGGCAAAGGGAGGCAGTGGAGAGAGTACCTGGGAACGAGGTTGCAGAGGATTTATTTGGATTTATATGGAGGATTAACTCTACCCTTCATCTTTTCTTTGTTCCATCCAATCAACTATAATCCTTTCAAGGGGTGACATAAATCTAATTTGTCCCTTTTCGCTTTAAATATTTTCAAGGGACAGAAACTGATGTTTTCGCTGGATACCGTGCTTGTCAATGCTTGAGTGGATTTTACCGAACCCATCTGTTCAACGAATGTCGTAAGTGTGGTCAAGGACTGGAATGCAAAGATGAGTTTGCTTCTTTGAGAGGTGGTTATTGGTGGAAATGGCAAAACCAGACTCACAAAGATCGATACATATATTTTATTGCAAATCTACTCGCCTCTCCACCAGCGTTAGATACTTTCAGTGTACTGTATCCTCATCCGATACCAATCCCTTATAAGTGTCCGGTAGAAGGGTCTTGCAAGGGTGGCTTAAGGTCTCAGTGTGAGGTTGGTTACACAGGTACTCTATGTGCAGTCTGCAGTTCAGGTTATTATAAACAATATCAAACATGCAAAAGGTGCCCTTCAAAACAGTTGATGTTGGGACAGTTGTCAATTATTGCGGCCATTTTATTGGCGATCGTTGCTATTTTGATACGGACCAGCAAACGAAAGACAAAGACAGACCAAGGATTATCTATAATGGACATGTTCTTATCCAAGCTTAAGATTGTGATTGGCTTTTATCAAGTAACTTATGGTTTACTGGAAACATTTTCCTACATTGAATGGCCAGATTCACTGAAAGCTGTTGGCAAGTATTCAGGAATACTCCAGATGAATATTCTTCAGCTAGCACCCGTTCACTGCCTTTTTCCCGGGTTGCACGTGAATGCATTTGGAAATTTAATTGTGACAATGGCAATAAACGCTGCTGTGATTGGCTTTTGTGGCGTCGTTTACGGAATCAGTAAAGTGCTCATCATAAAAAGCAATATCCTGGAGGACGAAGAGAAGTCAAGGAAAGTTTCACAAACAAAAGAGCTTGTGTGCAGAAATTTGTTTTTCTTCCTGTATGTGACGTACCTAAGCACATGTTCAAAGACAGCTAATGTTCTGCCACTAGCATGCAGGGAACTTTGTCGACATGAAAAGGAAGAGTTGTGTGATATTTTCATGAAAGCAGATTACAGCATACAATGCCAGGGGGAAACGTACAACTACCTACTAATCGTGGCGTACGTTTCGACTGCCTATATAGTTTTTCTCCCTGCCGCTTCATTCATTGCTCTCTGGAGACAACGCAGCGTAATGGACGCCGTATCATCACAGGATTTACGCTCTGACTTAGAGATTATCGCAGGATTGCGTTTCCTCTTTGAAAATTACAAATCAAGTTCGTGGTATTGGGAATTGGTTGAAATGTCTCGCAAAGTTATCCTTACATCCGGTCTGATTCTTGTAGGACAGGAGAGTAGGTCCTACGTTGGCTTGGCATGGGTTATGGCGGGAATGTATGGAATGCTTTTCTCCTGGATTAAACCCTTAGGAAACGGAACCGAAAACAGATTGATGGCCACTTCCCTTGCCGTTACTGTTGTCAACATTGGTGTTGGAGCTGTGAGTAGGATTCCCGCTGAGAACATATCAACCTCACGTTACAAAGATGTGGAAACAGTCTTATTCAAGGTTTTAGTGCTTGGGGCAAATACAATGGTTATCGGCCTTCTAGTTGGTAAGATGATACTGCTGCTACTTTAAAATTTTAAAAACAACGAAAAAGAAACGTCACTGTCATTATACTAATGGATGATCTGGATAGGTAACTACATTTATACCCAATGTTTAGACATTCTTTGTGAGTAAGAGTTAAAAAAAAAAGATTTTAAAAGGAGAGAGAGGAAATATTATATCCTTGCGAGAGGCGCGGGGGCTTTTGGTTAGTGGACTGAACTCCTAATTGAACAGTCCGAGTTCGAGCCCTCGCATCATTGTCACACACATCATTGTGTGGCGTTCTTGGGCAAGACACTTTACTCTCACATTACCTCTCTCCCCACAGAACTATAAATGGGTATGAGCGAATTGTTAGGGCAACAGAATATTGGAGAATAACCTGTAATTTACTTGCATCCCATTCAGGGAGAATAGCAATACTCCTTACTAAAAGCTATGAGCCAGTTGGGCAGAAGAGACTTTCTTTTTATTACTTCATGTCTTATAATTATAGTCACGACATCCTGAGATCGGGAATCGGGATGTACGTCCGTGAATTTACAGGATATGCGCGTATCCCCGATTACATACATATGGGGGCATGTCATAAGTAGAATTTTCTTTGTATTCAGCTGTTGTCCCAAACACCAGTCAAATCTTTGTAAGCTATTAGTCGCTGTACGTTGTTAGACCACGGGATGATATTCAATACAATATTCCACTACGAAGAGGAAATCGGCGGCTACCAAATGACTTCATAGTCTTTTAGTGTTTTCTTCTAAATCTATCGTAGTAAACAAGGAGCACATCTACAACAATAGCAACCAATAATGATAACAACAACTACACTGAGTAGCAACAACAAGTGATCATTGAAATCCATCAAATGAAATTGTTTTTCTAAAATCCTAAACTAATAGTTGAAACTTGGGTTCGACAGTTGAAAAGCTCAGAATAGCTGCCATGTAAAATAAAGACGGCTGGATAAGCAAATGAAGAAGACAAGTAAATGTGCTTTCACTTAACTATAATAAGAGAAAGATTGACAATGAACAATTTTTCAAAGGTGTCTTGTCGGATGGAATTTTATTATTCCTTGGTTTTATTTCAGCTCAATACACAGTGAACCTGTATCGCTACTTGAAGGAATGGCGTAATGATCCACAGTGGTCTTTTTCTTGTTGCCTGGCTTTGCTTCTCCCTCTAAGCGATTTGCAGGGAGAAATTCGTGGTTTAGCTGGAACAAACATTCTTAACAACCAACTACAAACTGGACAAGTGGAAACACCCACTATTCAAGCCGCTGTTAAAGATAGTGGAGCCATTGATGTAACTCTTGAAGATGTTGAACAAACCAATGGTAACTTAATGGAGGATGGTAAACATCAAGGCACGGAGTACTGCAACTCACAATGTCATAGAGGCTCACAAACAGATATCTGCGCTCTCTATTGCCAATATCGAGGTGCGCAAATCATTGAAGCAGACATCACTGTTAGTATAGTTTAGAAACATGTTTTCAGTGCGACGTTATCCTTAATCGACCTCGATAAGGGAAATTTCACTCGCTTGACTCATTGCGTTCTGTTAACCATCTTCCCCCTCCCCCCAACAAAAAAGTGGACATGATAACTGCTATACGAAAGATGTCACCAAAAACTGCACGCGATTCTCGTTACTGCGCAACTTCGTTATGGGTTCCAAATTCCGAACTGCATTACAGACATACCATCCTAGCGTTCACTGCTTCAGTGTCTAACATAAAAAAAAAAGCACTCGATAAAAATTTAGCGTGGACAACCGTTTAAGCTTTATTGTGACGGCCACAAATCCTCAGGAAGTCGAGCGTTGGTTCATGTTAGACACTGAAGCGCCGAAGAGGCAGAGAAAAAATCCTGAGTTCACCAGTGAAATTAATTAGTGTAGTAGCGGAACGAAAGTGAAACTAAAAGACCATGTAGTATATTCAAAGTAAAAGTGAAATGATTCATCTCAGATTACGAAATCTCAAACATGTCGAAACATGTCACTAAGAAAGCCATTTGTTGCTTTTTCAGGCCTCGGTACTCAGCGTAAAACAGGAATTGTTTGATCATTAAAGGAATAGGAAGCAACACTGGAAAGGCAAATAAAGGCAGGAACGATGTCAATTAGATGTGATTTAGATGTCAAAGAACACAGACAGTTTGTTTACTTCTTAGTTTGAATTAAAAATGACCAGACTTCATGCATGTAATGTAGCCTTAGCGAGGAATGGATGTGTCGATGTACAACTATCTGCTTATAGTATATTTTGACCCGATGCATAACTTAAATCAGGTCAAGGAGAAATTGAATAGTGTATCACCAAATTGAAGTTATTTGTTGGCTTCCTTTGCCGATTAACATAAAAATAAAATAAATAAACTGAACTAGTGTGCGTGTACAGTCTATGTGTCATAATGGATTTGGAAAATATTCTCACTCCATAAATATCGATGCATGTTTTTATGTTTGGGGTCTCCCTATTCTGCATCGTCATCGATGTCATAAGTTCAAACAGAGGCCTCTGCATCTGAAAAACTACAGTGGAACCTCCGGTTGCGACCACCTCTCGTATAAGCGACCACCTGCAGCTGAAAACTAATATCCTTAAACATTTTTGCTCAGAACGGGTTCTTGGTTTTGTGATAGACCTAGCCTGCGAAAACAGCCATCCTTCTTAGTTGGCTGTTTTCGCAGGCTAGTGATAGACCACGCCGAATTTCTTGAGCTTTTCCGTGACGCGACATTTACATGACGGCCGTGTTGGTTAAAAGTGACTTATTATTTCAGGAGTAATTTCGGGGAATTTGGCTATCTGAACTGTTCTTGTATTATAAAACGTATTATTTAAATGTTTTTGAGTTCCTCGAGAGATAAATTCACGCTTTTGTAGCAAAACTCAGTGACAGATGTTTCTGTTGGTTTCCGCCCATCCAGATGGGCACCAACATGGCATCTCCATAAATTTGGGTAAAAAGTCTAAGAAAAATTATTGTGACTTGAATCTTGGCGAGAGTCTTTGTATACTTACCTTCTTTCTTTTCTCAGGTTCTGGAGTTAACCTATTGAACGGTTTTGATTTTTATTTTGAATGGCGTGACACTGAACACCAGCAACTGTACATGTAGGAGCATGTCGTGTACGAGGGAATGTTGCTTGCCATAATTTAAATCAGTTTTGACCACAAATGCCGCAAAATCATCATGATCATTGTATAAGTAATTTTTTCTCAAAGATTTATGCATATTTGGGAATAACTAATTAGCTTGACTTGTAACGCATTTTAACAACGTAGTTACGTGCCATAAATAGGGAAGGTATTACACGACAGGATATTGATTTGATTTTTGAGTCGGGTAAAAAAAATATCTTACAATGTACCTGGCTTTGAATTCCCTTGGTAAGTGTAACCTTACTTACCTAGGTAGACTGAAATCCTCGCTAATTTTACCAAGGGAACCTTTTTACTGCTAGAGAAATCATGTATACCTCTATGACTGCCGGGCATTTAGTCCATTTGAGATCGTACCCGTGAGCCTGACTGAGATAAACATAATTTTTGCAATTGCTTGGATTTTCAGAATGAACTTAAAATATTCTCAGAGTGTTTGAATCTGATATTCCGTCAAAATTTTGTAGTAGTTTCTTACTGTGAGTCTTATTTGGCCATAAATCGTCAACTAGAAAGACTAAATTATTTTTGAATTATTTTGCATTTCCAAATAAACATAGACTTTCAGCGGAAACCCTGTAAACATTTTAAACGTCTTAGCATGAAATCTTAAAAATCCAGCTTCCCGACATGTAGCGTAATCATGAACGTAAGAAGTTGATGGGTAAAGGTCGTATTTGAACCTTTCCAATTACCCGTTTTTGTTTAGGTAGCGATCTCTGTGTTTAGTGCCATTAACATTTTGATCACGTCAGTCCTCCAAAATGACCGCCAATACTTCCGTGACGCGTCATCCGCACCGAAAGCAAAACTCGTTTCTTGGCATCCACCAATTCAGAAGTTGTCTTAAAATGATCAAAACAATTGTTGAAAGATGAGTTCGGGTTACCGCGATTAAAGTTTTATCGGTGACAGACTCGCTTTTGAGTGGTCTTTCTATAAGTTTCATTTCGTTCGTGGAAATGATCGCGTGACCAACTAAATAACTTCTTATTCTAACTCCTCATTAGTATGTTAATGTTGCGGTTTTTCCGAGAATTTGATTTGGCCGTTTTCGCACAATGCGTACTTTCATAACTCTAAAAATAATATTTCTGAGTACTTGACTGAAATTGTCTTCTTTTTGCAAGACGTGATCAAGCGCTTATAAATTCACGACTCTCATCGATCGACTAAACTCTATTGAGTACGGTTTAAGTAGAGAATAACAATTTCGTTTGATTTTGTGGATCTGACGTATGGCGTGTTCAACTCACGAAAGTGCCAGTGTTACTTGTTATGTTCCTCGTGGTGATCATCTTCTTCCTGTATGTGTGCCAAGCAACACTCGGCTAACCGATCTTGTCGGGGCACTACATGACGCAAACCCGAACGTAAAATTGAGGAAGACGAAGGGTGACAACTCCGCTACAAGAAGTGTAATATTAGTGATTGGGCAGGAGGGCAGTGAAGCAGAAAGTGAAGATCAGGCGTTCAGCAGTTCAAATGCAAATCAAAACCCACCGGAAGGAGATGAAACATTCGATGTTTCCACTCCTCGCAGTTCAAATGGCGGGGATGACGACCCACTTGTCCCACGGAAAATAAGCCTTAAAGGCACTAGTCTGTATACCTACATGTGGTCGACATTTCAGTGGATCGAGCCAAGAGAAGAAGGAAATTATTCTGGTGAGGTTCCTTTCGTGTTATACAAAATTATGAGGGCAGCTGTTGCATTAAGTTTATGGGCAGCGATGGGCTTTGAGATATTTAATGTGTTTAACGGTTTATCAGCCCTTTTGGCAAGTACAAATACATTCACCTCAATTGTGGCAGTAATGCACCGCTTACTTTGGACACTACGGTATGTAATTCTTCATCATCTTGGCTTGTACTTCTTTGAAGCTCATCGAGGAAACATAAATGACATTCTAAGAAACGAAGGGCGCGTTTCGTTCATTCAGTGGCAAAGATCACGTCGTCTGATCAATGATCATATGGCGGCTACAGCATTTGTTCTTCTTGCATTGCCCTTGTTACAAAAGTTGATTCCGATTTTCATAGAACACGCGAGTGGAATTCCTCGACATTGGGACGTCACTGTGGAGAGTGTGGAATTTTTTGTGCTTGTTTATAGCCGAGTCATGGCCATGCCAGCGTTTTTCTTCCTCATTCTCGTCGTTGAAATTCATATTCTGGGACTAAAGAATTTCAACGAACAGATACAGCAAAGTGACAAAAGTATAACAGAACTACTAAGGAAATTCAAAACATTGTCAAGGAGGATTCAAAATTCTTCCCAGGCATTCCAACCATTCATCGTGGCGCTTCTTTTCCTGTTGGTGCTGTGGGGAACAATTAGTGTTTATTCCGGTGTGGAGATGTTTGAGCATATTCCTTCATCACAAAGTATTTTCTATGGTGTAATCCTCTCTGAGTGTTTAGGAACGTTTGTGGTGTTCCTCTGTGAAACTGTGTTTCTTTTCTCCCTTCCACTGTATAAACTAGGGCAAGTCAGTTCGCAGCTCAGCCATCTGATTTACACCGTTACGACACTTGACTGTGATGATCAACGTGAAAGAGGGTTTGTTTTTAAAAGTGAAGAGAAGAAAGCACTGTTTTCTAGTCTCTTAGAAAGATACCAACGATATGGAAATGTGGGATTTAAGGTCGCTGGCCTTCAACTTACACAACTTAAGTCTATATGGGTTACTCTTCTTGGTCCAGTTATAGTCTTTGTCGGAAACCTTTTACTAAAGGAGCATTTTTAGCTATTTACTTGCTACAGCAGGTTCGTTTAAGGGGTGTTAAACAAGCCAGTAGATATATGGGTCATATATCTGGTACGAGGCCATGATGACTGGATATTGGCCAAGTGCTGTTAGTTTATATTTTATCACTTGTTATTTATAGAGTATTCTTGTTGCCTATTGTTTTTCACCAAAATGAAGTCGATGTCTAAGAACGTGACCAATATCCAGCACTCTTGACTGGATATGCTTGATTTATAAAGCATGTATATCTTGAGAGGGCTTGGCGAGGTCGAACGAGCATTTTCAAGCCGCAAGCCGAGTAAAGCCCCATCTTGCCTGCTAGGGTAGCCAATTAGAGCGCAGTCATTTTTATTCGTTTCATCTCCAAACTTCCACTGCTTAATTGAATGTTTGATATCAGTGCTGTTGTGGAGTTGCATGTAAATAGTACTATCTCAAGGATAAAGATAGGCCCTCTTTATAAATTTCATCACGTTCCTGCATACCAATTTGGATTTCCTGCATACTAGTAAGTGAGTTACCGCATGCTTATCAGGTTAGTTCCTCCCTACTAATCAGTGAGCGTTACTATAGGGAAAGGAGGTACAACAGGTTTTCCCGAGCTTTCCCGCTCATAGTCAATACTTCATAATTGCCCAGTTAAGCATCATTTTTTGTTTTCAAAATAAAATCCCGCATCCCGTCCCGCATTTCATTCTTGCAATTCGCTTACTGGGAAAAC